>CM055117.1:259788616-259931116 GCA_029206835.1 Rana muscosa | reverse complement strand
TCCATCTCCTATACAAGATGCTGCAGAAGGATCGCGGCTCTCCTGTCACCATGTCCCTGTGGATTATATTACTGGGGGGCAGCCTGATTGTCGGCTACTTCCCTGCTGCTGCTTCTGCTGCCGGAGCTTCTCGTAAGCAGGATGAGTCGTTCTCCACGATGAGTGTCTATAGAGCCAGATGTACGTCCAGGTGTCTGAGCCTGCACATCACTCGCATCTCTGCATTCTTCAAACACTTCCAGGTAGGACATCTATGACCCAAAGTCAGATCATACAACTCTGATAGTATATTGCTGGCTGCTGGGATAATCAGTCATAGACAATCCCATTCACAAAACTATGCCAGAACGATCTTTGTGTTAGCCATGTGACTCTTTTTTTTAATTTCTCATTGGAGAAAAACTCACTTCAAAAAATGGATCAATGTCCTGGGGAATTGCTTTCTGAATTATGGCCATGGTAGGGTACCCTGGTATCTGAATATACATCAGTAGGGTGGCTTGCTGATCTATCTCCATGCAAGTCCTCTTCTACAAGGCTTGATCTAGCAGAGGTTTGGGCTGACCCCAGAGTTTATCAGTCATAGAGCCACGACTGCTAATCATTCCAAGGTTGGCTTTACATAGCCAGTAGTAGTTAGCCACATACAACTGGACTTGTTCTATAAGTCTAGAGATGTGCTGCCACTAATCTGCATAGCTTCATAAGCCCAGTTACAACATTTATAGCCATATGGGTATCATCTTTACCATAACAGATCATGTCCAGTTGGATGTTACTTGCTGATCTGATACATCTTCATACTCACCTCCTCTGCAAGCCTTGACCTAGCAGAGGTTTGGACTGACCCCAGAGTTTATCAGTCATAGAACCACGACTGGTGATCATTTCCAAGGTTGGCTTTACAGAGCTAGTAGTAGTTAGCCACATACAACTAGACATATTCAATAATTCTAAAGATGTTCTACCACTAATCCAGGTAGCTTCCAAGCCCAGTTCCAACATTTATAGCCACATGGGTATCATCTTTACCATTACAGACCATGTTCAGTTGGATGTTACTTGCTGATCTGATACATCTTCATACTCACCTCCTCTGCAAGCCTTGACCTAGCAGAGATTTGGACTGACCCTAATATTTATCAGGCATAGCACCATGACTGATAAATATTTCCAAGGTTGGCTTTACAGAGCTAGTAGTAGTTAGCCACATACAACTAGACTTATCCTATAATTCTAAAGATGTTCTACCACTAATCTAGGTAGCTTCCTAAGCCCAGGCTTAACATTTATAGCCACATGGCTATCGTCTTTACCATTACAGACCATGTCCAGTTGGATGTTACTTGCTGATCTGATACATCTTCATACTCACCTCCTCTGCAAGCCTTGACCTAGCAGAGGTTTGGACTGACCCTAATATTTATCAGTCATAGCACCATGACTGATAATAATTTCCAAGGTTGGCTTTACATAGCTAAAAGTAGTTATTCACACACAACTGGACTTGTTTTATAATGCAAACAATGTCAAGTAGTTTCCTGAGCCCAGTTCCAACATTTATAGCCACATGGGTAAAATCTTTAACAATACAGACCAAGTCCAGTTGAACGGAACTTGCTGATGTGATACATCTTCATACTCACCTCTTCTGCAAGCCCTGACCTAGCAGAGGTTTGGGCTGACTTCATAGATTATCAGCCATAGATTTCAAAAGTAGACTTCACATAGCTAGTACTAGTTAGTCACACACAACTGGACTTCTTCTACAAAGCTGAGGGAGGTTTTGCTACTAATCCAAGTAGCTTCTCGAACCCAGATGAGTGTCAGGAGCATACCCAACAGTTGAAGCCACATAGGTAACATCTTTAACATTACAGACCATGTCCAGGTGAATGTGACCTGCATTAGCAGGTCTTAGCCTTGACCTAGCAGAGGTGTGGGCTGACTCCATAGTTTATCAGACTTATATTTCCGAAGCAAGCTTCACATAGCTAATGCTAGTTAGTCACATACAACAGGACTTCTACAAAGCTGAAGATGTTTTGCCACTAATCCAAGTCTTGAACCCAGATGTGTGTCAAGAGCATAACCAACATTTAGAGCCGCAGATGTCTTCAACATTACCAAGCCCAGGTGAATGTGACCTGCTGTCGCTGATATGATACATCTTTATACTAACCTCTTCTGCAAGCCTTGATCTGAAAAAGGTTTGTGCTGACTCCAGAGTTTATCAGTCATAGATCCATCCATGTCATAATTATTTCCATAGTTACTTACCTTCACATAGCTAGTACTAGTTAGTTACCTACAACTGGACATCTTTTTTAGTGCTGAACATGTTTTGCCACTAATCCAAGTAGGTTCCTGATCCCAGATAAGTGTCAGGAACATACTCAACATTTAAAGTCACTTGAGTAATATCTTCAACATAACAGACAGTGTCCAGTTGAATGTGACCTGCACGTCCTCATACAAGCCTCTTTTGCCAAGCCTTGACCCAGCAGAGGTTTGTGCTGATTTCAAAGTTTATCAGTCAAAGATTTCCAAGGTTGGCTTCACTAGTTAGTCATAAATAATTGGACTTCTTTTCTATTGCTGAAGATGTTTTGCCACTAATCAAAATAGTTTCCTGAGCCCAGATGAGTGTCAAGAACATGCCCAGCATTTATAGCAACGCGATTAACATCTTTAACATTACAGACCAGGTCCAAGTTGAATGTGACCTGCTGATATGATACATCTTGATACTAATCTCTTTCGCAAGCCCTGGTCTAGCAGAGGTTGTGCTGACTCCAGGGTTTATCAGCCATAAAACCATCCAAGTGATAATCATTTCCAACATTGTCTTTAAATAGCATCTTACACTTGTGTTCCTAGCTACTTATTGGAGCTGAGGAAGCTACTTGGATAAAAGGTAAAATGTCTTCAACATTACAGACCAAATCTAAGTGAATGTGACTTGATAATACAACTATTCTCAACCAGGGTTCCACAGAACCCTAGGATTCCTCCAGTGATGGCTAGAAGTTCCTTGAGTTCTGGCTAACTGACCTCCCATCCTATGGTGCCTTCCTAGTTCTAGGTCAAACACTACTTGGAAGAGGCAGCAGCAAGACTGCAAGGGTGTCATTCTGGCCAATCTGTAAGGGGGAATTCTTCCCACCACATGTGTAGGAGGCATTTTCCCCACAAGTGTAGGAGGCATTTTCCCAATGACCACAATGACCTAATCTTACCAGGGGTTCCCTGAGACCTGGAAACTATTTTGTGGCTTCCCTTGGGGTAAAAAGTTTGAGATAATTGTGCTAATATGATACATCTTCACAATAACCTCTTCTGCCAGCCCTGATCTAGCAGAGGCTTGTGCTAACTGTATAGCTTATCAATCATAGATTTCCAAGGTTGGCGTCACATAACTTGTAGTAGTAAGTGACATATAGCTGAACTTGTTCTATAGTGCTGAAAATGTTTTGCCACTAATCCAAGTAGGTTCCTCAGCCCAGAAGAGTATTATGATGTAGCAGAGGTTTGCACTGACTCCAGAGTTTATCAGTCATACAGTAGGTCCTTCCAAGTGATAATCATTGTTTGAGGTTGGCTTCACATAGCTAGTAGTAGTTAGTCACATAAAACTGAACATGTTCTATAGTGCTGAATATGTTTTTTAACTAATGCAAGTAGCTTCCTCAGCCCAGAAGAGTATCATGATCTAGCAGAGGTTTGTGCTGACTCCACAGTGTATCAGTCATAGATCCATTCGAGTGATAATCATTTCCAAGCTTGTCCTTACATAGTTCCTGAAACTCATCTGAGCTGAATAAGCTACTTGGATGAGTGATGACATGTCTTTAACAATACAGATCAGGTCCAGTTGAATGTGACTTGCTGATCTATCTTTATACCAATCACTTCTGCAAACCTTGCTTTAGAAGGAGTTTGCACTGACTTCAGAGTTTACCAGTCATAGATCCATCCAAGTGATAATAATTTTTTAAGGTTGGCTTCCCAGAGCTAGTAGTAGTTAGTCATATACAACTGCACTTGTTTTAGTGCTGAAGATGTTTTTCCACTAACCTAAGTAGATTCCTCAGTCCAGATGAGTGTAAGCAGGAATACACCCAACCACAGGGGTTACCATATTCAACATTAGAAGACCAAATCTAGTTGAATGTGACTTGCTGATGTGATACATCCTCATAATAACTTTTTCTGTAAACCTTGATCTAGCCGAGGTCTTTGCTGAGTCCAGAGTTTATCAGTCATAGATCAATTGTAGTGATAATCATTTCAAGGTTGTCTTCACATCTAGTAATAGTAAAGCCAGCCATACATGGATTGAATTTGGTCAGTTTAGCAGGGACCAGCCAAATTTTGATCCATGTATGAAGAGGCTGATTGTACCCAAGTTGATCCATTGATTGACTTGGGTACAACCAGCCTGTTGACTTTTTCTACATACAGCTATAGCCGCTGGCAGTAACCATTGGTATCTGCTGGCCAGGAATTCTCCATTCGCCCCCTGCTGGCAGAATTTAATATCACAGCAGGAAGCATCCCCCCATCAACACTGACTGTGTTGATGAGGGAATCGAGCGATTTTCTTTCCTTTCACCCGTGGTGGAAGGAAAGAAAATCGTATCATCTTTGGCCTGCTTTAGTGACATACAAGTAGTCTTGTCTGTAATGCTGAAGAAGATGTTTTACCACTATTGCAAGTAGCTTCCTGAGTCCCGATGAGTGTCAGGAACACACCCAACATTTATAACCACATGAGTAAAGCTCGCCATAGATGGAAAATCTTTTGAAAAAACATTTAAATTTGATAAAGATCTGTTGAAGGTGCATGCGATAACACCATTGTTGTATCCAAATTTTTACCCAGTTGACATATTATCGATAATTAACAACATAAATGTTAATTTTTTTTTTCCTATTTGCATACTGTATGTGTTTCTTGTACTTCTGATGTTTACAATTTACTATGCACATGTGTTGTATGTTATTGCAAACTTTTTACGATCGATTCCACTAATAGCATTTAGAAAATTGTTTGTTTATGCAACAAAATTCCGACATAATGGTTTGTTTGTTGGCCATTAAAGTTTGCATTTGGAGAATCGAGATGAGCCCACTAATATTTGGAAAGTTAAACGATCGGGCTTTTCAAATGTTTTTTGCAAAATTATTTTCTAACCATCTATTGCTGCTTTTACCAATAACATGGTAATTGGGTTAAGGTGACTGAGTTATCTGTTTAGCTGTAAACACCGGGGAAAGGTTCCTGAAACTCATTTCTGAAAGGATGAATGGTGAAACATCAACATTACATACCGGGTCTAGTTAAAGGTGACTAACTAATACCGTATGATATCATGATCCATATAAATGAGAACCTTCACAGACATGGTACGGTCTCATGTTTGGTTAACTGGGTAAACCGTAAAGCCCCGTACACACGGTCAGACTTTTGCCCAACAAACTTCGTTTTAAGCAAGTTGGACCAACAATCCGACCGTGTGTACGCTCCATCCGACAAACTTTTTTCATTTGGTTTTGGATTTCATCGGACAAAAGTTGGGTCTGCAAACGGACAAACTTTTGCCCAACAAAAGTCCGATGGAGCAAAGTCCGACCGTGTGTACAGAAAACCATCGGACTTTAGTCCGATGGACAAAACAACTAATGTTAATATCAACCAAAAATAGCAGAAGTTGACCAAAGGGTGGCAGTAAAGATCAGAAAAGAGCAGAAAAAACACGTGATGTTGTAAGAAGTTTAAAGAAAGTTTGCAGAAAAGTCAGAGCGTGTGTATGCTATGGGTGTTCCCAACCAACTCCGTTCAGACAAAAAACCACGGAAAAGTCCGATGGAAGTCCGACCGTGTGTACGGGGCTTTAGGCTGATGTCAGGTGGGCGATTCTGCCGCTAGGGACAAATCGCCAGCCATACAATCGCTAAAGAGGCTGTTTGTAAGATGTTGCTTTGCTGTTGTCCCAAACGCTGCTGCCACAGCTACAGAGGGGTTAATTCATTAGGGACATAAAGCCTCTTAGCGATCCTGCCTCTGGCAATTTGGACCAATCATGTGACCCCGTGACAGCCAATCACAGGGGTCACGTGGTCTGGAAGTCTGTTCCATTCCTCCCTATTAAAGAGACACTAAAGGATATTTTTAATCTCTAAAAATAATCCATTAACACATCCACTGCTTAATGTCCCTGTAATCTATTTTTCATTAAATTGTTTCTTATTGTGTTTTTTTTTGCCTCCTTGTAACGTCCTTCATGAGCTCCTGGACCTCTACTTTTCCCCTTCGCTCACTTTTGTTTGGAATGAGCAGTGCACGTTAGTTGCAGTCATGTCACTGCTCTATGCACACTACACATCCCCATAGCCCATAGTTCATCTCGGGAGTGAACAAGAGAAGGTGGCTACATTCCTACATACAGTAGTAGGACCATGGAGAACAAACATAACGTGAAGTCAGATCACAGCAGCAAAAGAAGAAAAAAAGAAGCAATTTTAAGATTTGCAGGAGGCTGAGAACAATGGAAGGGGCTTTTTTTTTTTTAAGTTGAGAATGCATACTTGAATAGAATTTATTTTTAAACTAGAGTTTAATGTCACTTTAAAGGGTTTAAAGTTCACCTTTACACAAGTTTCTCAAAAAGGTCCTCATGCATCATAGTATCCCCAATATATTAAAATGCTGTGCTCTGCTTTCTAAACAAAGACTCACCTCTTCAGCAGCTGACAAAAATGTCCTCCCCAATCCATTTTTCAGATGGGCGCACACACCCAGTGCAAGATATGCAACCCCAGAAATCCCAGAACAGGCACTCCTGCCCCCCCTCCCCATATGCACATGTGCAGTCTACTCTCTCTCAAATCTCAGTGTGTTTGTGAGAGTAAAGGAGAGCAGACTGCACATGCATGGAAGGGGAGCAGGGCAAGGAATGCTTGTTTTGGTATTTCCGGGATTGATATCTGGCGCTGGGTGCGTCCAGCCATTTGCAAAATGCATTGGGGAGGACATTGTTGTCAGCAGCTGAAGAGGTGGGCATTTGTTTGGAGAACAGAGCACATTTTAATATATTGGACAGTGGACACACTGAATCTATTTGGCAACATGTGTAAAGGTGAACTTACCCGTTAAGTCTCAGTTAAAGGGCTGCAGTGGGCAGGCAGGAAGCCCTTCAAGCTGCATTTTGGGTCTACAAGAAAATGTCACCCAACTGCTTTCTATCACAATTATATTAAAATGACTTAGGCTTGATTTCCACCCATGGGAGAACCTCCCTGTGACATGTTTCAACCAATTTCGAGCCTCTATGAATGCGCCTGAAATTAGGTGAAAAGTGTTAGAGGGGCCTTCCATGGGCGGGAACCAAGCTGATGCCATTTTAATATAATTGTGATTACCAATGTGTCTGGACAGAGTGCAGCCGTGCGCTATTTGCTTGTAGACCTGATTGAACCTGTGCATATGCTGACTAGCACCTGGAAGCAGTGCAGAAAGCCAGCTAGAGCAATCTATTGGGGCGTTTAAGCGGGATATTTTGAGTTTGTCCTCTGCACTTTGTGTGGTTTACCTACATTTTACCATCCAGTTCAATTAAAATGGAGCCTATAGAAACATGCAGCACATGTCAGCACACTGCACATGCTCACGCATGCGTTCTAGTGTGAGCAAGCCCTCATTATCTCTTCCTAAACCTTGGTCTTTCATAGCTAGTCTGTCTGGTGTAAAGTTTTCTTCTTTAGCATTCGCCTTCTTATCACTTGGTGGAAAGTGTTATTTCCATGTATAAGTTTATACGACATGTGTTATTTATTGTAGTGTTACCCGAATCTTATGTCTCTGTGTAGCCCGTAGAGGCCTGTATGGTAATTGTCTGCACTGTGCTACGTATTTGTTTAGTTTGTCTGCTGAAGAGTTTTAGCCAGAGATCGTCGTGTGGAAGTGGCTGGCACCTGTTGGGCATTAGAGTGACAAACGCCACCTCAGTGAGGTCTGTCACAGCATGCTGAAGTAATAAAAAAAGCGAGAGGGCTTCAGAAATGATAATCTGGTCCCTTTTGCTTGGCTTTCCGCCCCAGGCTCCTGGTTGATAAGTCTTCCACTTAAAGGCAGAGTTTTTTTTTTTTTATCCCAAACAAGAAAAGAAAATCCCTGCTCACCTATTAACCTATGAAATCCACATCGTTATTAGCTGACCTTATGAGGGCAAAACGCTGAAATGGAAAAAGCCGGGAGAGGGTTTGGTGGAAGGAGACGTCCATGTGGGATACATTTATGTGAGAAGATGGCTCGCTGTGGGGTAGCATATCAGGAACCACACACACCATAAACATTGTCCTTTAATGAGGGGAACATTGAACTCAGATTATCTTACTGCTGGGATGACATGCAGAAAATATGACATACTCTGAGGTATTTTCATGTAACACTAGACTGGATGTAGGGAGGGCCGCTCACTTGTTTACAATTATCCTGTGTTTCTAGTCACAGACCTTTTTTTAATTTACCTCATGAATGTTTGCCTTGTGTGTCTGTGTGGGAGGTTTTTTGTTTTTAGCAATAGTTGCAGTTCTGTGCTTGCCTTATTCCTGTCAGCAGAAGAGCAAATTGCTTGTTTTTGTTCTTTTTTACACAAGGACGGAATCAAACAAATTCTATCTTTTCTTTTAAATTAAAAAATATATATTATTTAAACAATCAACACATAAATATTATCATTTGAATACAAAATCCTTGCTACAATGTATTCTTTATATTGTAATGTAACTTTGGCCAGAAAACCAACATAGATAACTACAGTATGTATCTATAGGAACGTTTTGGAATATTAATTTCAAAGTATAGGACTCAAATCTGTTTGAATTCTGATTGGTTGTTATGGGTTATGATGCATTTTACGTATATCTCTTTGGCTTATGAACTAGGCCCACAGGACTTGTGCCCGGCTCTTCATTTTCGTATATACAGTACAGCGGAGTGAAGGGAAATGTCAGAAGTGACACCAGCTAGTCTGCCTGATCAGTGCTGACATTTGTGTCCTTTCTAACAAAAACACACAAATAACGCAATAAACACAAACCTGTTATTTTTGGTGCCTCAGCAGAGCCATTGCCCATAAAACATGACAAAACATTGTTTTGTGGTCTGTGGCTTGGTAAGAAAGGAAAGCAAAACAGCCATGGACCATTTCACCACAAATTGATTGAGAAACCCAAAAAGACTTGAATGTACAACTTTAGATATGTAGAAGTGTACAGTACTACTTTTTTTTTTGTAAATATAAACGTAATATACTGTATAACTGAGTCTTGTGGTGTGGGAAAGTGGTTAGACCGTCACTCCCAAACTAAAGGGGCACAGCACGCCTGAGCTGACTATGTGACAATTACTGTTTTAGACAGAAGAGGGAGCTACAACGTTATTGTACACTGCTGTAGAAAGATAGATCGATAGATAGATAGATAGATAGATAGATAGATAGATAGATAGATAGATAGATAGATAGAAATATACAAATAGAAAGGTTAGAGAGAGAAAGAATTAGATAGACAGATAAAAATAGATAGATAAACAAATGAGGTGGCTAAAGGCATATATCTATCTATCTATCTATCTTAGATCAATACAGATTGGTATATGAAGTTGTTTAATATAGATAGATTATAGATAGATAAATAGATAGATAGATCGATAGATATAGAGATTGATAGATAGATAGATAGATAGATAGAAATATACAAATAGAAAGTTTAGAGAGAGAAATAATTAGATAGACAGATAGAAATCTATAGATAAACAAATTAGGTGGATAAAGGCATATATCTATCTATCTATCTATCTATCTTAGATCAATACAGATTGATATATGCAGTTGTTTACATGTAATATAGATAGATAGATAGATAGATAGATAGATAGATAGATAGATAGATAGATAGATAGATAAATAGATAGATAGATAGATACAGATAGAATAAGAAAGGGTCAGAGATTGATTGATTAGGTGGATGCAGGTAGATTTGAGATAGATAGATAGAAATGTATACATAGAAAGGTGAGAGAGACAGAGAGACTAGGACAGAGAGATTGATTAGTAAATTGATTGATTAGTGAAAACTATCTCTATCTATAAACTATAAACTATCTCTATCTATCTATATTAGATACATACAGATAGATTACAAATAGAAAGGTTAGAGAGAGAAAGAATTAGTTAGACTGATTAACCACTTCAGCCCGGGAAGAATTTGCCCCCTAATGAGCAGGCCATTTTTTGCGATACGGCACTGCGTCGCTTTAACTGACAATTGCGCAGTCGTGCGACGTTGTACACAAACAAAATTCACGTCCTTTTTTCCCCCCTCAAATAGCGATTTCTTTTGGTTGTATTTAATCACCTCTGCGGTTTTTATTTTTTGGTAAAAAAAAATCGCAATAGGCGTGTATTGATTGGTTTGCTCGAAAGTTATAGCGTCTACAAAATAGGGAATAGATTTATGCCATTTTTTATTATTATTTTTTTTTTTACTAGTAATGGCGGCAATCTGCGATTTTTAGAGGGACTGCGAGGAAAGATCGGACACTTTTTTGGGACCATTCACATTTATACAGCGATCAGAGCTAAAAATAGCCACTGATTACTGTGTAAATGTCATTGCGGGAAGGGGTTAACACTAGGGGGCGATCAAGGGGTTAAGTGTGTTCCCTCAGCTTGTTCTAACTGTAGGGGGGGGTGGGCTACCAGGGACATGACAGAGATCACTGTTCTCGATCACGGAACAGTAGATCTCTGACATGTCCCCTGTCAGAATGGGGAATCGCCTTGTTTACAGCAGTTCCCTGTTCTGCCTCTGTAATAGGTGAACGCGGGTCAACGGCGGACATCGTGCGCGAGCCGTTGTACAGCTACGGCGATTTGCACAGGAGAGCCGACCTGCCGCAGTATAATAATGACGGCTGGTCGGCTAGTGGTTAATAAATTGATTGATTATTGGAAACAGGAGTTAGAAGGATAAATACATCTATCTATCTATCTTAGATACATACAAACTAGTATAGAGATAGAGTGGTTTAAGATAGATAGAAAAATAGGTAGATAGATATATAGATAGATAGATAAATAGGTAGATAGATAGACAGACAGATAGATAGATAAATAGGTAGATAGATAGACAGACAGATAGATAGATAAATAGGTAGATAGATAGATAGACAGATAGATAGATAAATAGGTAGATAGATAGATAAATAGGTAGATAAAAAATATACAGATATTAGGGTTAGAGCGAATAAGGCCCCTTTCACACGGGACGGATCAGTCATGATCCGCCCCGTGAACCTCCGCTTGCTCAGCGGGGATCGCTCCGTTGATCCCCGCTGAGCCGGCGGATGACTGGGCGGTCCCCTCACACTGTGTAGGGACCGCCCTGTCAGAGCGCCGCTCTCCCCTATGGGGGATCAGATGACGACGGACCGTAGAGTCCGTTGTCATCCGATCCGCAGACGGATGGAAAAATAGGGTTTTCCTCTGTCACACTTTGGCGGATTGGAGCGGGTCGGATGTCAGTGGACATGTCACCGCTGACATCCATAGCTCCATAGGGGTACATGGAGCATCCGTTCAGGTCCGCCTAAAAAACTGACAGGCGGTCCTGAACGGACCGTCCGTGTGAAAGAGCCCTAAGAGAGTCTGATTGATTGAGTGGATACAGGTAGATTAGAGATAGATAGATAGATAGATAGATAGTTTAATAAATAGGTGGACACAGGTAAATAGAATAGAGATAATGATGGCTAACTTACTGGCCACTTTATAAGGCACACCCTGCTAGTACCGGGTTGGGCCCCCTTTTTCCTTCAGAACTGCCTTAATTCTTTGTGGCATAGATTCAACAAGATGTTGGAAACATTCCTCAGAGATTTTGGACCATATTGACATGATAGCATGACGCAGTTGCTGCAGATTTGTCGGCTGCACATCCATGATGGGAATCTCCCATTCCACCACATGCCAAAGGGGCTCTATTGGATTGAGATCTGGTGACTGTGGAGGCCATTGGAGTACAGTGACCTCATTGTCATATTCAAGAAACCAGTTTGAGATGATTTGAGCTTTGTGACATGGTGCATTATCCTGCTGGAAGTTGCCATCAGAAGATGGGGACACTGTAGTCATAAAGGAATGGACATGGTCAGCAACAAAGGCCATGGCATTTAAACAATGCTCAATTGGTATTAAGAGGCCCAAAGTGTGCCAAAAAATATCCCCCACACCATTACACCACCACCTGAACTGTTGATATAAGGCAGGATAAATCCATGCTTTCATGTTGTTTACGGCAAATTCTGACCCTACCATCTGAATGTTGCAGCTGAAATCGAGACTCATCATACCAGGCAACATTTTCCCAATCTTCTATTGTTCAATTCGATGAGCCTGTGCAAATTGTAGCCTCAGTTTCCTGTTCTGAGCTGACAGGAGTGGCTCCCGGTGTGGTCTTCTGCTGCTGTAGCCCCTCTGCTTCAAGGTTCGATGTGTTGGGCGTTCAGAGATAGTATTCTCCATACCTTGGCTGTAACGAGTGGTTATTTGAGTTACTGATGCCGTTCTATCATTTCAAACCAGTCTGCCCATTCTCTTTTGACCTCTGACAACAACAAAGCATTTTTGTCCCCACAACCGCCGCTCACTGGATATTTTCTCTTTTCCGGACCATTCTCTGTAAATCCTAGAAATGGTTGTGTGTGAAAATCCCAGTAGATCAGCAGTTTTTGAAATACTCAGACCAGCCCGCCTGGCACCAACAACCATGTCACATTCAAAGTCACTTAAATCCCCTTTCTTCCTCTGATGCTCGGTTTGAATTTCAGCAAGTCATCTTCACCACATCTAGATGCCTAAATGCATTGAGTTGCTGCCATGTGATTGGCTGATTAGCCATTTGTGTTACCAAGAAATTGAACACGGTGTACCTAATAAAGTGGCCGGTAAGTGTACGTGATAATGTTTAACCACTTGAGGACCCGCGCACACCGATGTACGTTGGCAAAATGGCACGGCTGGGCACATGGGCATACAGGTATGTCCCCTTTAAGAGCCCAGCCGTGGGTCGCAAAGCGCGCCACCGCCGATGCGCTCGCGACCCGGTTCTTTTCTCTGTGCCCATCCCCGCGGGAACAGCGGACCCGATCGCCGCTGGTGTCCCGCGATCGGGTCACAAAGAGGAAGAACGGGGAGAGGTAAGTGTAAACAAACCTCTCCTAGTGCTTCCTAGTGTGACTGACACTGATCGTCAGTTCCCTGTCATAGGGAACGACAATCAGTGATGTCACATGCTAAGCCACGCCCCCACAGTAAGGAAAACACATTAGGTCACACTTAACCCCTACAGCGCCACCTCCTGGTTAACCCCTTCACTGCCAGTGTAATTTTCACAGTAATCAGTGCATTTTTATAGCACTGATCGCTGTAAAAATGACAATGGTCCCAAAAATGTGTCAAAAGTGTCTGATGTGTCCGCCATAATGTCGCAGTCACGAAAAAATCGCTGATTGCCGCCATTACTAGTAAAAAAAAAAAAAAAATTATAAAAATGCCATAAAACTACCCCCTATTTTGTAGACGCTATAACTTTTGCGCAAACCAATCAATAAACGCCGATTGTGATTTTTTTTTACCAAAAATATGTAGAAGAATACGTATCGGCCTAAACTGAGGAAAAAAAAAAAGTTTTTTTAGATAATTTTGGGGGATATTTATTATAGCAAAAAGTAAAAAATATTGAATTTTTTTCAAAATTGTCGCTCTATTTTTGTTTATAGCGCAAAAAATTAAAACCGCAGAGGTGATCAAATACCACCAAAAGAAAGCTATGTTTGTGGGGAAAAAAAGGACGCCAATTTTGTTTGGGAGCTACGTCGTACAACCACGCAATTGTCAGTTAAATCAACGCAGTGCCAAATTGTAAAAACACCTCGGGTCCTTATGCTGCATAATGGTCCGGGTCTTAAGTGGTTAATGATCCATCATGGATAGTATGGTGGATCTTGGGAAAATCTGAAATTCCAGTGTCTGTTATAAACAGATGTGACCGATTTACATACTGCAGTTTTCTTATCAGTGACAACACAAATGATAGCTCCAGTCATTTTTTCCGATAAGCTTCTGATGCACATGCAGAAGTAGACGTGGAACAACATAATTGATGGTAATAGTATTTATTCCATGCGGTGAAGTATATCTTATGCTGATAGAGTAGATAGAATATGCAGAAAATGGTAATTAAGTGACTGATAGAATAAAAGCGGTAAAGGTCAGTAGATAAAATAGTAATGTATACTGACGTATGGTCAGTCTCTAAATGGTATACTATTTCCTTACTTTTTCTTTTGATAACTTTGTAAAGGTTCTGTCCTGCAGAGGTAACGAGAGCTGTGTTTTGTGATGCAACGCATGGACAATACATCTCGGCTAGTGGTCACTGTGCACAAATGTTCTCTGTGGTCACCATTGTGGCTTTCAAGTGACAGGAAGTGAAATACGGGTTGACATTTTCCCTCGGGCCATTTGCTTATGACCAGACCATTTGTGAAGCACCAAACTGCTCAAGTGTAGATCATTTTCGTTTAAGAAACTGTTTAACTGAAATGACCTTTATCTCATGTTTCTAATACTTGGCAATAACTCAAGCAGACAGTTTTCTGTGAATCATAGGTAAGATTTATGGGGGATTTGCATGTTCCTTAGGAAGAAGACACTATTTTCCAGGGAAGCGGACACCTGTGCTGTATTTTGGAAGGTGTTGAGCTGATCAAGTGTAAACTCAGAAAGTCCCTTAGGGTAGCATTGAACCTTATGACCCCGTGTATTTATAAGTTTGGTCCGATTTAAATAATTGTGGACTGCTTTGTTCAGAAGCAGGAGATCAATATATGACTTTTATAGCTGATGTAATGGGCTCATTTATTCTCTTGTGCATTACATAGGATGACATATGATAGCCGGGGTAGATATCGCTAATGCATGGATTGGAACTGGAACAAAAAAGTATCCCTGGATTTACGTACATTGCCAACAAATGGCAAGAACAGTGGACTAATAATATTAATGTACTTGGAACAAGGCAGGAGTATTGTGAGGTCCAAGTATAGAATGTGTGTAGCATACCTCCCAACTAACTGAAATGATAAAGAGGGACACCTATTTGCCAACGGTATATAGGCAAAGGACACATCCCTATAATGACCTCAGTTACATGGACCACAAACATCTAATATCCCAAAAATTATTGGCTAACCCACAAATGTCCTTTTTTGACCTCTATTTTTCCTTTATATTGGTTTTCCAAAATAACAAATATAGTAATAAAGAGGACAGCTAAAACGTTGAGTGCAGCATAGCACTTTTGGTAGCAAAATAGTACATTTTGTATAGCAATGAACACATCAGCCCAAAAGGAGGGGCAGTTGAGGCTTCACAAAGGACAGATGGATTTGGTGTCCAAAGAGGACAGTTCCTCTAAATGAGGGACAGTTGGGAGCTATGGTGTAGGCCAGTGTTTCTCAACTCCAGTCCTCAAGGCGCCCCAACAAGTCATGTTTTCATGATTTCCCTCAGATGAAACGGCTGTGGTAATTTCTAAGGCAGTGAAACTGATCAAATCACCTGTGCAAAATAATGGAAACCCTGAAAACATGACCTGTTGGGGCGCCTTGAGGACTGGAGTTGAGAAACACTGGTGTAGGCTACAATGAAATATTGTGTCTTATTGAATCAGTGCTATTTGAAGCTGGCAGGAACTCACTTATAGGAATCAAACATGTACTAACTGTATTCTTTGACAAGGCCAAGTATCGTGCAATTACCAGTGCAACCACCACCACCATCGTCGCCATTAATGGTGCAGTACAGAATGAGCAGCTTGGTGATCCGTTGAGAAACATGTCCACTTCCTTGTGGGACTGGCCCTGACAATGTAGTGATTAGTATATGGCTGAATACTAAAGTAGCTCATACATGTTTAATTTTTTTTTATTCAATCAGCATGTTGAACAAAAAAACCCCCAGAAATTACTACATTCCACCATCTACACACTTGACGTAGAAGGGGGAATCACTGCCACTGAGGTATTGTATTCTGACAGCGGGGATACTTACCCATGGTCAGAATACACTGATCAACACTGCTGGCAATATCCAGAGGCGCTGTTCGTGTGAAAAATTTCCATCAGGTTGCATGTACAGAAGTTGATTGTGGTCCTACAGAAGTCGATCACTTACTGTCTCAGTGTTAACCTCTTCACGCCAGCGCCTCCTGGCCCTTTAATAGGTTTGTGACACCAGGAAGTGGGGCGGGGCTTAGCTCTCTGCCTCCTCTCTACTCAGGAGTTAAAGGTGCTCTGTTCCTCCTGTAGTACAGGAGCTAGCAGAGGATCGCTCAGATCGGGCTGTTGCCACGGCACCCCTGAGAACTCCTCATGACACCCCAGAGTGCCGCGGCACCCAGGTTGAGAAACACTGCTATAGACTATGGACTGTCTTTGATCCTCTCTGCCTCATAAAAAACCTATGGGGCACTAATACAGGACAATGAAGAGTTGCATCACTGGATGTAAACAAAGTGTAAACCCACGGCTGTCCAATAGAGGTAAGTATGGATCTATGGAGGGACCAGGTCAGGGGAGGAGGGCAAAAAGGATAAATGCACTTTGTTTTAATTGCACTTATCCTTTAAAGTAGAACTATAGTCAAAACATTTTTAATACATTTTGGATAGAGTAAGGGCGGGTTATAAACCCCCTGTAAGGTTTATTTTTGCCATCTGTATCCCATTGGGAAAATTTCTCTTCACTTCCTGTTCCATAGCCAACACAGGAAGTGAGAGGAAATCCCTGCAAATGTGTCCCCATTTCAAGATTTCCTGTTTATTACTTTTCTGGGAACAACACAAAATTTTGAATTTTCTTTTACTTTCACTTTAATTGATAATGGTAAACAGCACAAATAGAGTGCCAGGCGTCCAAATCAATCTCCCTTCTATCCAAAAGAAAGAAAACATTTTTGACTTTAGATATACTTTAATTTAACTTACAACATTTTTTCTTCTTCTTTTTTTTTTTTGAACATTAAATAACTGATTTATACTGTCTTTATACCAATGTGCAAATCATATCACATCGTATGAATCTGTGTGCTGTAAGAAAAAAGCAGATTTAAAAAAAAGATCTAACAGACATGTCGTATTTGCTTTACTACTGTTGACATTTACTGACCTACAGTATTTACTGACGTGGTATTTGCTGACTATTCACATTTAGTGAACTGTTCAGATTAGGCATTTTCAGAAACATGACATTTTCTGGCTACTGTCATTTTTCTGACCGCAGGCTTACCTGCAGAATAGGTTCATTTGTAGAGCAAGTTCAACATTCATTTTAAACCAGAAATGTCTGAACACAAATGAGACAAGCAATTTGTGAGCTGAAGCAGTACAAAGCCTGAGTTCATTGAGAAAAAAACAATACCGCCTAATTCATCTCATTTATTTGATATATGCCATTAATTCTCGGAGTTTGGAAATGGGTTTACCACTCTTATAGTGGTTGTAACCCCTTTACAACCACTTTATGCTACAGGAAAGCCTATAAAAAGGCTTACCTGTAGCTACCCAGGATATCTCCTAAACCTGCATGGTTTTAGGAGATAACCCCTGTCCCCTGCATGTGCCGATGTCATCCGCACATGCGCACTAAATCAAACTGAAGCAATGGCACGTATGTGCTGTTGCTTCAGTCAGTGTGCCGTTACTGGCGGCTCCAGCGCGCATGCGCGGGAGTGACATCATCGATGCTCCGGACAATCACAGCGCCGGAGCCCGCGATACTCGGAAGTCACTCCGGGAGAGATGTCGCCAGCCGGAGGGGGGTTCAAGGACTGCTGCGGGGACTTCGATGTAAGGTAAGTAATTCATAATGAGCTAGTATGCTATGCATACTAGCTCATTATGCCTTTGTCTTGCAGGTTTTTAATAGGCTTTACAACCACTTTAAGCCCCGTACACGTGGCCAAAATCATCTGGTACAGTAGGAACTGGCTGATCTCATGACTGGCTTCTGTTGAATGAGCATGCTTGCTGTACTAACAATGCATAGTTAATACAACAAGCTCCTTGCAAGCTCCTCCCCGCTGAGTTGAACGGAAAGAAAATGCAAGCCTCGTACACACGATCGGACTTCCATCGGACAAATCCGTGGATTTTTGTCTGAAGGGCGTTGTCCGTGAACTTGTTCTTCATACAGACGGCAGAACATTTTCAGCCAACATACACCAAACTACGTGTTTTTTCAGCTCTTTACCGCCTCCCTTTGGGCAACTTCTGCTATTGTTGTCTGATGTTTAGCATTGGTTCAGAGCATGCGTGGTTGTACTTTGAATTTTAGTCCGACGGATTTGTGCACACACGATCAGATAATCCGACGGAACACATTTGTTGTCGGACAATTTGAGAGCATGCACAAGCCAACATTTGTTGTCGGAAATTCCGACAACAATTGTCTGATGGAGCATACAGACGGTCGGATTATCCGACAAAACGCGTCCGTCGGAAAATTGGTGTTGGAATATCTGATCGTGTGTACGGGCCTTTACTGTGTGTACAGGCATTATGCTAAAAGTCACCATTAGTCCCTCCATGTTCTTTGCCCCCTTCTCCCCTCATTATAATTATTCACTTTAGACCACCCTTTCTCAACCCTATTAATACACAGGATCTCTCGAAATAATCTTCATGTCTCTGGGAACCCCAGCTAAATTATTACATCCCTAACTAACATCACATTTGTGTGGTCAGTAAGTTGTAAATATAATAATATCTAGCGCACTCACCCCAGACTTTACCTGCTTTTTCTTAACTTGGCTCCTCCGCAGGAAAGAATGAGGCACACCGCACCAGCATCCCGTATCCTCCTTCTCTTACTGTTCTGCTTTCACGAACAGGCTTGGGCGCACGGTCTCTGCCACAGACCAGGTGAATATGAAAAGTCACTGCCACTGACTTGGTGAAGTTGGTCACTGCCACTGACCTGGTGAATAGGGCCTTGCCCTATTTGGTCACTGCCCCTGACCTGGTGTGTCTAGAGTCACTGCCACTATGACCTACAGAAAATGCACTTCCTTCTTGAGGAAACTTGGCCCTTGTTAAGGAGAAGAACCTCCCTCCGGAGAGTTACCAGAAGCCCCCACTGTCACCATGACTCTGCGCTGGGTCTTCAGAAGGGGTCACCTCCCTGGCCTCCTCGATCCTGGATATGGGTCCCCTCGCAAGGCGGCACCCTGGGAGCCCTCGATCCTGGGCGGAACCCAGCCGAAGCCGCTGGGCCCCGGGCCTCAAAGCTAGTACCTCACCCCAGACTGCAGGTGTCTGGGGTGGAACAGGAACTAGGGCACCCGGAGACGACACACACACCACCCAGGCTGAAGGTGCCTGGGCGCGAACCCTCTGGAAGATGGCCGCGCCTTTTTCTACCCTCTCCCGACAGGCACAGCAGGTTCCCAGCCCCGCCGTACTACTGCCGAAAGGAAGACACAGCCCTGTATCAGTGGTTCAACCCTGGCTTTGTCCTTGTCCTTCCTACAAATGAGTACCTTGTCTGCATAGATGTGCCGACCCAACATCCAGGCAGCCTTACAGTCCTTAAACCTCTGAGTGGCCGTGGGTGAACATGAGAGGTATCTCCTGGCCTGGGGTACCTTGATATGTGTCCACAAAAAGTCCTCGTACCACTGGTGTCTACAGGCCTCCACCTCGAACAAGGGTTCCTTTGGCAGGTACGGGTATTCCCATCCATATTCGCTGGCAACTCTTTGGTTGAAAAGTCTTTGTAAATGGGATAGTGGTGGCATTGTAGCGCCGTCTCCCGCGCCAGGCAAGACGATAGCTTCAGGGTGCTGAGGTACTTTAACTACCTCCGGACCAGTTGCAGGGGCCCGCAGTGACACCCGACTCGTCCCGGCTATTGAGCAGGCAAGGGGACAGATCCCTCCTCAGGCTCGGAAACCACCACCCAGGGTGTAGTTTCCCCAATGGACATGGGTGAGTCCCTAGCACTACGGGACAAGGACAGGGGCATCTTATCCCATCCCTTTCTCTCAAACAGTTCATCTATGGTGTCATCACCCGAATCAGAGATGGACTCCAGATCGGAGGTGTCATATTCCTCCGCAGGAAGGTAACTCCTGGTGAAGGACAAATCACCCCCTCTAGCTGATTCACAGACATGTGAATCCCCAGGGCTAGGGGCCTTTAACAGAGTCTCTTCCCCCGTCTTACCTCGGCTTGAAGAAGAACCAGGACGTCCGGGACTTTTCCCTTCGGATGCATCCGTTCCGAGTAAGCACTGGGGCGTTGCTCCACCATGGCCACGGGAAGCTGTCACGAACCCGATCTTCCTCTTGGGCGGTGGGAGAAAGGACTCTGTGGTAACTGAAGCAGCATCCTCCGGTCTCTCACTCGCTACAACGAGCTCCTCTGTGACTTCCTCCGATGTCCTGTCAGTGCGCGCAGGGGTGGCTGTATAAGCTCTGATTCCTCCTTCTGGAGTGGTGGCGACTGTAAGGCAAAGGTTGCTCGACCTCAAATAGGAACTCCTTACAGTGCTCGCATCACCCCAATGGCTTTAGATGAACCACCAGTCCCGAGCAGCCGGGACAAATCACTCCGAGGGCCTCCACAGCTTTACACACGTAGAGGGCAAATCGTCCCCGGGGCTTGAGCCGAATCCCAGTATCCGTTAGCGAAGCAGCGAATGAAGTCATCTTCATGGTAGTAGTAGCCGGAACCCATGAGGCATGAGATGCCATGTTGTCCATCCGCTGCTCCATTGCGCACTGACCTTTTCGAGCCAATGTCCCCACGTGCAACTCCACACATGGCCAGACCCCTCCCAACCCCTGCACCGTTCGCGGGATTTCTGAGTAGGCACGCCCACGAACTACGCAGTCAGGGTTCTCCTCGTGGCGCAGTTCTCAATATGGCCGACCTCCACGGAACTCACTGGGTTCAGCTTCTGGGGGGTTTTCACACTTTGCAACCGCAAACAAATCCCGGACTCGAGCCCCCACATCTAGCGCACTCACCCCAGACTTTACCTGCTTTTTCTTTACTTGGCTCCTCCGCAGGAAAGAATGAGGCACACCGCACCAGCAGCCCATACCCTCCTGGATGAGGAAGTTGAGCGGTGTTAGTTTTTCGGGCCTGCCTGCGGCTAGTGTTAGAATCCTCCCGAGCTTATCTCGTCTCTGCATTAGCCAGAGACAAGTCCTTAATTCTCCCCAGTAAAGTAACTGTCCACACCAACTGAAAGTCCAACCTTTGTATTTATTTCACCATGGATAACAAATAGTCTCTATGAGAGCAAACAGGTTGATACGAGACACAGGTCAGATAAGGTGGGAGGAGGTCCAGGCACAAACTCAATTTAGGTTTCTCTTATTGTTCTGCTTTCACGAACAGGCTTGGGCGCACGGTCTCTGCCACTATGACCTACAGAACATGCACTTCCTTCTTGAAGAAACTTGGCCCTTGTTAAGGAGAAGAACCTCCCTCCGGAGAGTTACCAGAGGCCCCCACTGTCACCACGACTCTGCGCTGGGTCTTCAGAAGGGGTCACCTCCCTGGCCTCCTCGATCCTGGATACGGGTCCCCTCACAAGGCGGCACCCTGGGAGCCCTCGATCCTGGGCGGAACCCAGCCGAAGCCGCTGGGTCCCCGGCCTCAAAACTATTACCTCACCCCAGACTGAAGGTGTCTGGGGTGGAACAGGAACTCGGCCTCCGGGCCTAGGGCACCCGGAGACGACACACGCACCACCCAGGCTGAAGGTGCCTGGGCGCGAACCCTCTGGAAGATGGCCGCGTCTTTTTATACCCTCTCCCGACAGGCACAGCAGGTTCCCAGCCCCGCCGTACTACTGCCGAGAGGAGACAAAAAAGACACAGCCCTGTATCAGTGGTTCAACCCTGGCCTACGGCAACAGCGCCACCTGTAGGCCACAGGGAACAGCACACCAATACCATCCCCCAGGGACAGAAATGATCCAAGAAACCTGACAATTGGTGTATCTGAGCCATATTACTACTCAGATACTCCCCCTAAATATAGCACCCCACTACAAATACATGAAAGAATAAAGAATGTAGTGTTTCTAGCATATTTGACACCCAAAGCAGTTTTTTTTGTAACCTTCCCCTGCTCTATAGGGTGAAAATTGTAGTGCCCTTTACATTTGTGGTCAGTGGAAAAGTGCTTTTGTATACTGGTAGTCGGTGTAGTGGTCTTATACCTTGATCGCCTATGGGTAGAGGGACACTTTTACATTGTTGACCAGTGGGGAAACTGCTCCACTTACACACAGCTAAATACATAATTGATCTAAGTGGTTAGTGGGAGGTAGAAACTCTGCTTAAGGAACCCCTAGAAACCTCTGGAGGAACCCCAGGGCTCTATGGAACCCAGGTTGAGAAACCCTGACATAGACCCGCCTCTTCCTTTCTGCTTCCAGTCATTGACCATAACGTGTATCAATGTTTTCTGAATAACAGCTGCAGGAAAGATGAGCTGTGACCTGGTTAAGTACATTATATTCCAAGAAAACTCTCCACCAAGTCTAGTATCCTCATTCAATGAAAGGCAACGAACTTGAGTTGGAAGACTCTGGTAATCAAGTAGCAGGATTCATTAGCAAAAGTCTATTTTAAGCTAAATTAGGAAACGGTGTAATGCTTACATTACGCTGGCAAACAGTATTGGTGGAGTGCTGATCGGGGATAATGTTTAGGTCAGGTGTAGTAAACCTTTCCTCAACTTTCTTGCATAGCCAAAACATAAATGTATATCCGGCAAACCGAGAAGCACTACCGATTACAGACAGAAACTGCATCTGATTGGATGCAGTCACTGTCTGACAATTTTCCACCTGGCTCCTCTTTTGGCAGATTTTTCATGTATGATTTGTTGTAATTTTCAGCATGTCACAAGGGGATAGACAGTAGCAGGTGGCTGATTAGTGTAAGACATTTACATTATTGTTTTGTCTGCAGGACTGTAGTCCAGGAAGTAGATGATGACCCTGCATGATGTCTGTGCCAAGATGCCATTGGCATTCTTGGGTAAAATAAGGACAATAGCATTTTCAGCACTTCGTTCTGTATTAGAGGTAATAAATACCTGTATGAATTTCTCTTTTTATAATTTTCCATGCATATGTGTGTAGCAGGCATTTAAATTTGGGGGGGAGCATCTGGGTTATTCAACCCAGGTGTACTAATTGTTAGGGAGTCTGAGAATCCCTTTTGTGGTTCTTGGAGGACTCTGGTGGTGCAAGGTTCCCTCTGGCCTGCAGGTGGCGTTGTCGCCCTGGGCCGGAGTTGAATCCGCACCGCAAGACTGTTCCTTTTTGTCCTTTCCTGGCACTGGTACAGCGGGGCGGGGAACCCGCTGTGACACAAAGGGAGAGGAGATAAAACCTTGGGGTTCAGAGTTGGAGGACGCAGCCGCGCCCAGGCACCTTCGGCCTGAGTGCTGGCGTTCCGGAGTTCCGGGCCCAGGTGCCCTTGACCTGGCCGGAGCGAGGGATGGAGTCCATCCCAGGCACCTTAAGCCTGGGGTGAGGTACTATGACCAAGGCCTGGGGCCCAGTAACTTCGACTGGGTTCTGCGAGGGTGGAGGAGTCCGAGGGGCCCCAAGGTGTTGGGACCCGTATCTGAGGTGAGGAGGCAGGGGAGTGTAACCCTTCCGAATAGCCCGGTACAGCATTAATCCGGTGACGGCGGGGCCTCTGGTAACTCTCTTGGAGGGATGTCTTCCCCCTGACAGGGGCGGCAATGTAGCGAAGGTAACTCCAGTTCCTGTTCATTAGAGTCGCTGGAAGAGACTCTGAAGCCAAAAAGTACGTTTTACAGCCACTGTGCTTAGCAACCGTTGGTGAAACCTCAACGGTTTCGTTTCTTTGAGGATTGTGCCTTGACCTACTCCCCACCAATACTGAACTGTTCTATGGGTCTCAAACTGTCTGCTCGCAAAGGACTATTTGTTTGCCGTTATGGAATAAATAAGTGTTGGATCTTTTCAGTGTGTGGTACTCCAATTACTGGGAGCAAAGGGGGTTATCAGCAGAACAGACTTGGCTCTGAGTGTATACACAGCCCGAAGGTAATCTGGTACTGGCCTTCACCTCTACATGCTGTAATCTAGAGGACATGGGCCGTGGCACACCTCGCTCTCCCCTTCAAGGTACCCCTAGACCGGAACCAAAGAAACCGCTAAAGAAGAGAGAGAGGGTGAGGCCGCTACACGTGTAATATAAAAAATATATCAAATTTTAGGTACGTTTTTAAAACGGTCCTTAGCAATTATATTAAGGCTAGTAGCTACTGTATAGCTGCAACAGACGGGGAAACCATTTGTTGACTGGTACTTGCTATATGTTGGTGGTCTGTACTTAAAACGGCAACTAACATTGTACAAACTATTTGCCGTACTAGAAATCAGAGAGAAGTGCCCAAGATCAAGAATGTACATTCATTCAAAAATGACTTCCAATTGCTACTTCTGCATTGATGAGTAATAATGTTGACAGAAAATACAGAGTGCTCTGATGTTGCGGTGTATTATGAAAGATACATGGATGGAAGGGAAAGGTTTGCATTGTGGGTCCATAGAAGGCACTATGACCGGTTGACACTGGACTGCTTTCAAACAGAAAACTCGGCCCATTCCACAATCTCCAGATTTTTGTTTTTTTGTTTTGGATAGTTGGATAGTGTATGGGGTGATTAAAACCCCTATCAGTGTATTTGAGCCTCCCTGTGTCCCTTTGGGGAGATTTCCTGTAACTTCCTATACCAGAGACACAGTGAGAGGAAATCTCTATAAGGTGAAGGGAATTTCCATGTTTGACAGCTACCACCATTACAGGTGACCCCAGTGGAAGATTGGCCTTCATTTATCCTAGTGAAAAGTGCAAAATTTTTGATTTTCCTTCACTTTTAGGCTATGTTCACACTAGCCAATGAAGAAATCTGCAATGGATTGTTTTTCAGAGCATGCCACAGGCAGACATTCAGGAGGCGATCTTGCCACCACCTTTATGCCAGTTTTTTTTTTTTTTGGCATAATGGCCATAACTGCAAGCCAATCATATTGGCATACAGTTGCAGCCCAGTCCCTATGCCTTAAATGGGTGAGTTTGGTAGGTCTGTCCTCTTGGGATGCCTCGTTAAATTTTTCCTGGGTGCATCACAAAACATTACGGCCCTGACATGTAAACAGCTTGGCCTGGCAGTCGTTTAGCCTTTGCGTGAGCAGCCTGGGGTAATAATACCTTGGCCTGTTTTTACTGACCCCTGTGTGAAAGAGCCCTTAGGCTCCATTCACACTTTACGTTCCAAATTGCGTGGTGATCACTACACAACATGCAACGTGCGTTGGGTGCCATTATTCCTTAATGGAACCCCAAATGCGTTGCAATTCTGCTGCCATTGTGGCGCGACAGGATTACTTGGCCATCGCAGCAAACCACGCCTTTCAAAATTGTGTGACGCTTGTAGTCCCCGAAAAGGAGCAGGAGCTTCTTTTTGGGCGGCAAAGGGCGTTCAAGTTAATGGACTGTTTTTACTGACCCCTGTGTGAAAGAGGCCTTGCCTCCATTCACACTTTACGTTCCAAATCACGTGGAGATCACTGCACAACATGCAACACCCGTTTGGGTGCCATTATTCCTTAATGGAACCCCTAACACATTACAATTCTGCCATCATTGTCTCACGACAGGATTGCTTGGCCATCGTGGCAAACCGCGCTTTTCAAAATGGTGTGAAGCTTGTCATTAACCCAAAAAGGTGTAGGAGCCTCTTTTCAGGCGGCAAAGGGTATTCAAGTGAATGGGCTGGCCCTAGGCGACAAGCAAAATCGCATGCAAATCGCTCGACAAAATCGTAAGCGGGACCGCAAAAGTGTAAATGGAGCCTTATGGCGCGTACACACGATCGGAATTTCTGACAACAAATGTTCCATGTGAGCTTTTGGTCGGATATTCCGACCGTGTGTAGGCTCCATCGAACATTTGCTGTCGGAATTTCCGACAACAAATGTTTGAGAGCAGGTTCTCAATTTTTCCGACAACAAAAGTTCTTGTCGGAAATTCCGATCGTGTGTATCCAATTCCGACACACAAAAATCCTACGCATGCTCGGAATCAATTTGACGCATGCTCGGAATCTTTGCACTTAATTTTTCTCGGCTAGTCGTAGTGTTGTACGTCTCCGCGTTCTTAACGTTCGGAATTTCCGAGCAACATTTGTGCGACCGTGTGTATGCAAGACGAGTTGGAGCCAACATCCGTTGGAAAAAAAAAAACACGTTTTTTTTGTCGGAAATTACGATTGTGTGTACGCGGCATTAGTCCTCATGAGAGTGGTCACCAGGACAAATACAAAGACTAAACCTACCAAACGAGGACACAGATGTGAACAATAAAAACTTAGCAGATGGTCTTATCCTCCTTTACTCTAGGAAAAAAGAGTTTTGGCTATACGTAGTGTTTAAACTGGGTGTGTACAGTGGTCACGCTGTAGCAATTTTTATATACAAAATATTTCCCGACATATAGTAGTTTACTGAGAAATGGATAATTTTCTGCCTTTTTGCAACAACCTGGATTACAGTTTTGTCTCAAAACAAATCAAACTGAAACCACAAGTATAACAAACGCCACCTTTTTACATACCGGCGATGAATCATTTACCTTGACACTAATTTAATGTACTGCCTGGGCCGTAGCATTTGTGATAATCTGTACACAAAACCAATTTCCTGTACTTCACAAAGTAAATTATGACCTTGCTTCATCCAGCAAATTAGAACTTGGGTGAAGATGAAATCAATATTACACATTTTCGCAATGATATATTCTGTAAGTCATTTTTCATTTGGGGTCTGAATGTCAGTGCACTGCTATATACGTATACACACACAATGTTGGCACAGCACAAAATAGAAGTCATTATTACAGAGAACAGCCAACGGGTGTTCATTTATTATCCAGATGTTTTATTGTATTGGAACTCAATTTGGAAGCATGTATAATATCATTCTTGTCTAAAAACTGTATGAGATATTTTCTTTGTGTGCATATTAATTTCACCATATTTATTATGTCAAAAATGTATACTTTATGGTCTTGATTTAGAACTTGTGTTTGCCTATATAAATATATATGTTTATTTTGGGTGCAAAGAAGAGTCATTTTAACAAAAGTGCTTAAAATATAGTTAAATCTGCTTTGTCAAAAATCCTTAAAGTACACTCTTCACCTAGAGACGTAATAAGCAACCATGGAAGCCAATAGCTACTTATTGATAAACCCAAAGAGGACTTCCCTTTTCCCAATAATAAACCTGAGAACACCAATGTAATCTTAGCTTGGAAATTACCTGACTGTTTCTTGTATCGTTTGTCCATTTTTACAGGGTTGGAACCTCCCACCAGTAGCTCAGACTCCTGTGCAGGTATTTTTTTAAAAGATGTCTTCAGTGGCTGTTGCTCCACCAGCCCACTGTTGATATCATTCCTTCTATGAACAGCAGATCTGTCTCCTCTCCCCTGACAGAACAGAGATCTGTCTGTTTACATTAACAGACCTCTGTTCTTTCTCTCTCAGAAACAATCGCAGGTCCCCGGCAGACATGTCGGCCGCTAGGCACGTGCATCGGCTCCTAGGTCACACGGCACGAGCGCCCCCCTATTCCCCTTAAAGCACCCAGCGATTTGCGCAGGGGAGCCAACCTTCCGTTGTATAACGACGGTGGCTGGTCGGCAACTGGTTAACCCTAACCACCCTAACAAGAATTTCCCTGCATTTTTAGTCTGTAAAATATAGGAGCTGGATTGAATTTCCGGCAGATAAACAGTTAAAGGGACACTAAAGGTACACGTTTTTTCACCTTAATGCATCCTATGCATTAAGGTGAAAAACATCCGACAATACCGGCTCCCCCGTTTTACTTACCTGAGCCTGTTCACCTGTTACGCCCGCCCCCCATGTCCTCTTTGCCGCTTAGCCTGGTCGTTGATTGGCTAGAGTGGATGGATTGAAAGCAGCGCAGCCATTAGCTCGCGCTGCTGTCAATCACAGCCAATGACGCTGCGCGCTGGGGGGCGGGGCCGATTGATACAGTGAGCGGCTATAGCCTTCCTTGCGGTATTCCCGAGTCTGGCTCGGGGTTAAATTTCAGCACCAAAAGCGGTAACCCCGAGCCAGACTCGGGCTGCGTCGCAATGATCCAGGCAGGAGTTACTTACCTTGTCCCCTGGATCCTGCGATGCCTCTCCGCTGTGTGATCGAGCCGTCATCTCGCTCGATTCACACTCTTCCGAGTGCCGCCGAGCTCCGTTCCCTGCGACGTTACGACGCACGGGGACGGAGATCGGCGCCAAATTCAAAAAAGTTAAAACACAGTACACACACAATACACTGTAATCTTACAGATTACAGTACTGTATTTAATAATTACACACCCCCATTGTCCCTAGTGGTCTGCCCAGTGTCCTGCATGCACTTTTATATACGGTAATAAAAACTTTTTTTTTCTGCCTGGAAACTGGAGATTGTCCATAGCAACCAAAAAGTGTCCCTTTATGTCAAAAGTGGTTTTAGACCAGCTAAAAAAACAGCGATAATAAATTAGAATCACTCGCAGAATTAAGCGATAGCGATTTGTGGGGAAATTCATCATCAAACACTGAAAAACACTTTTATTATTATTATTATATTGTTTGTTATAATTATTTTATAGTTATTTATTTTATTATAATGTGTAATTTTGTTTTTTGAACTTTATCATACCCGGGATGTCTACTAGACTCTGGTTTGGACAGATTTAATGGAGTTATTCCTAAGAATTACAGGCCTGCAATATAAAACGCCAAATTTCCATGCAGAATAATGGTACCGCTTTCAGCACCTAAAATCTGACAGAATCATACCGCCAGGGAGGTTAAGGCAGCCATACATAAATCGAAAATTTGGCCAGTTTGGACATGGATTGGCCGAATTACGATTCATGTATTGGCAGGGAGGTTGTACAGAAGTCGATCAACCAGGGAGGTTGTACAGAAGGCCATCTACTAATCGACTTCTGTGCAACCAGCCTGTCCGTTTTTTCATGTGGGTTTTCTCCAGGTAATCCGGTTTGCCCCCACACTCCAAAGACATGCTGGTAGGTTATTTGGCTCCTATCTAAATAGTATGTGTATGAATGTGAGTTAGGAACCTTAGATTGTAAGCTCCTTGAGGATAGAGACTGATGTGATTGAACAATATACAGTAAATATACTGTGACTATACTGTATGTAGAGCATTGCTTAAATTGATGGCACTGTATAAGTACTAAACATGAGCCAAAAAAACTGCCAGTATTTCTTTGGAGTGTGATGGAAAACCGGAGTATACAGAGGAAATTCACACAAGCTCAGGGAGTGCAACGTCCATATAAACTCCATGCAGAGAAGGAGCAGAGACCAGTAACCTTTGAACAGAAACTGAAATTATGATAAATGTTTCTGTAATGCCTTGACCTTGTCCTCCATGACACTTAGGGGAATACATTGGATACCAGTCTCAGCTAAACATCGCAAAGTTACTACACACCGCAGCTTGTATTTTACAACCCATTTATAAAATGCAGCCTGTGGGGCTTGTGGTTGCTTAAAGCGGTTGTATACCGGCTGATTTTTATTTAGTTTTTTACACCTGTAAAGGAAAAGGCATAATGAGCTAGTATGCACCGCATACTAGCTCATTATGAAATACTTACCTTAGAACGAGGCGTCGGTGTCCCTCCTGGTCCACGCTGAGGCAGCTGACATTGTGCCTCGGCGTGTCTTCTGGGTATCGTGGCTCCAGCGCTGTGTGTGGCTGGAGCCGCGATGTCACTCCCGCGCATGCGCGCGGGAGACTTCTTTACGGCAAGGTCTGGCGTCCGCCGGGCCCTCAGCCAAGAATCCCCTGTGCGCATGCGCCGCTGCAGTCAGCGGTGCAGTGCAAGGGGAATATCTCCTAAACCGTAAAGGTTTAGGAGATATTTTTTTTACCGACAGGTAAGCCTTAGTATAGGCTTATCTTTAGGTAAAAGTTAAAAAAAAGACTATACAACCGCTTTAATGATGGATTTGCACATCTGTGCACATGTGGTAATGCACACGCATTAAAACGCATGTTATATTATGCATTCTTAGGTTTCTAATGAGGTTGAGTTACTAAAAGCAAATAGACTGTGCAGTTTGCAAGTGCAGTTGCTCCAGAGCTTAGTAAATGAGGTAAAACGTCCCTTTGCAAAGAATAGCCAATCATGGAAGTAGAGCTGCACGATTAATCGTTAAGAACCGAGATCGCGATTCATTCCCCCTCGCGATTTTAACAAAGCATTTCCCGATTCTATGCAGAGTTCTGTGCTATAGCCAACAGCTGTCAAAAAACAAACAAAAAAACAAGCAGTCTACCAAGTTTCACAACATTCCTTAGCTTCTGAGCTAACTATAAACATTGTAACGTTTTGTTCTTTAGATCAAAGGAATGAACTTCAGTCTGTAAACGAGGGAAGTTTACACACTTAAAAACTAAACCTTTTTCTAACACTTGTTGGTTTCAAGTAAAAATCATTATTTTTTGCTAGAAAATTACTTAGAATCCCCAATATATATATATATATATATATATATATATATATACATATTATATATATATATATATATATTTTTAGCAGAGACTCTAGAGAATAAAATTATGGTTGTTGGAATATTTTATGTCACACTTTATTTGCGCAGCGGTCTTTCAAATGCAATTTTTGGGGAGAAAAAATACACTTAATTTACAATTTTATTTACAATTTAATTTACAAAATACAATTAATAAAAAAAAAAGAAAAAAATAAAACAGTAAAGTTAGCCCGATTTTTTTTGTATAATGTGAAAGATGCGAGAATCTGGATCTTTATTCTAAGCAAAAAAATTGTGCTTCTCATTTTTCCCAGAATCGTGCAGCTGTACATGGAAGTCAGCAGAGCTTCTCCTCATTTACTAAGCTCTGGAGCAATTGCACGTGCAGAGCGCACAGTCTATGCCCCTTTAGTAAATAAACCCCTATATGCAATGCATTTTTTGTAGCATTGTGGACATAGTAAGGACATTCCAATTATCTTTTCATGAAATAGTCAGTCTACTCAAAACTTATATTTCAGTTTTTGGTAGACGCTACAAGCGCCAAATCAGGTTTTTGGGATTTCTCAGTGACTCGGCCCATCAGGGTCCATTCATAATTTTAACATCACTTTTGGATAGGCTGACCCTTTAAAAATATAATTACATTTATTTTAAGTACAAGCAGTCCAAGTAACAAAGCCTGCCCTTTTAATAACTCTAGCAAAACACCGACTGAGATTAAAATGCATGAAGTGGCCAGGGGCAGAGATTGTGTGTGAAAGCCAGCATGATGTTAACATCTAGTTTATTGTGCTTTACAATCTCCCCCATGGTTTAAGTACATATTATTGGCAGGAAGCATTTCTCCCTTTCATGTAGAAATACATGAAGTGTATTTAATAATGCACAACACAATCAGCTGCCTCAGAACTTATTCTCAGCTGAAAACATGAACATGAAAGCATCATCCAAGAAAGCCCCCCGTTGGTTTGTCATCACTGAGCTATGTTAGGCCTGCAAGACGAATAATAACTGCAAAATAATTCTTATTGCCTTAAGGTGACCGGTGCGGCCTTGGTGATGGGTGGCTTCCATTTTACTTAAAGAGGAACTGCAGTCTGCTCACATAATTTGTAATAAAAACATATTTGCCATTCTGAAGCTTCCCTCCAACCACTTTGCATATTATTTTATATATACTGTGATTCTGTACTTGCCAAATATGATGCAGAAATCTCCCTCCACTGAGTCTGGCTGCATCCATTTTAACTTTGGGCAGCTGAAGCTGCTGCCTGTTCACTTCCTGGATTTACACAGAAACACACCTCCAGCTCTGCAGCTCTCATTGGCCTTCTTATAACTCACCCCCCCTCCCTTCCTGGCAAACTCTCACGAGTGAGAGAGAGAGAGCTGTGCATGATGTCATAAGCCTAGGCCTTTTACCAGATAAGAAACAGTAATTGAGCTGTATAAGTAAGGTATTTACTGGCAGAAAAAAAAAAACTATACAAAGTTAAAACAATAAGGGCAGAAGATTTAATAGATGGAAAGTTGAAAAAAATGACTGAAGGTCCACTTTAAAAGTCAGCAGCTACAAAAAGTGTAGCTGCTGACTTTTAATAAACACACACTCACCTGTCCCACGATTCTGCGATGCTCCCACACTTGTGATCCTCCCCAGTGCCGGAATCACAAGTGTGAGCACCCGGCTGTGGCAGCTTGCGGCTTCACAGCCGGTTCACTGCGCATGCACGAGTCACACTGCGTCTCCTCAATGGCTGGGCAATGTTTTGGGGATTTGTGACATGTCCCAGACGATTGCAGGGAAGGAGGGGGTTAGAGGAGAACTTCCGCTCGCGTCGCCTAGGCGGCCCAAGCGGAAGAGGGAGCAGGGTACCTGTCAAAGCTAGGTAACCGCTCCTCCCCCTTAAAAAAAAAATTACATTCCAAATGTGGCATGTAAGGGGTTTAGGAGTTGCCTCGTACACACGACCGGTTTTCCCAATGAGAAAACTGCCATGACAGCTTTTGGCCGGGAAAACCGGCCGTGTGTATGCTCCATCGCAGTTTTCCCGACAGGAAAACTGCCGGAATAAAAAAGAGAACCAGCTCTCTTTTTTCCCGTCAGGAAAAAATCCTGCCGAGAAAACCGGTCGTCTGTATGCTTTCCCGAGGGAAAAAAAAACTGTGCATGCTCATAAACAATTCGAAGCATAGAACGTCATTTTGTCGGCTCGTCGTAGTCTTTGACGTCACCGCGTTCTTGGCATTCAAAAGTTCAGCGGTCTTTTGTGTGACCGTGTGTATGCAAGGCAGGCTTGAGAGGAATCCTGTCGGGAAAAGCGTGTGTACAAAGCATGACTTGTCCTTTGACCAATCAAAACAATCCTAGTGTGACATAAATTCCTTTTACTGCTGCTGTGATTACAATGGTGGATGACTTCAATGATATTTAATAGGCTGAAGTAGGACCAAAGTCGGACCAAAGTAGTGTAGGAACCTTTTTCAAAGTCGGACCGACTTGTTTCGGACCAGTTAAAACAGCTCTCATAGGAAATCATTCATTTACACACGTCATGCAAAATGTGCTCCTAAAGTCGGAGCGTATGTCGTACCAATGTAAAACCGGCCTAAACCCGAACACATGTGAATTGCACAGGTTCTGAGGCTAATTTAATGCAAATAAAGCACCACATGAGTTTAATTACCACCTTAATCAGCCACAGAACCTGCGTAATTAATATGTTTTCAGTTTTAAAGGGATGAGCTCAGCCTCTCAGCGACGGTTCGGTAAACACGGGGGGGGGGGGGCAGAGCAGAGAGCTGATGACTAACAATCACCAGCTCTCTGCTCACAGAGCTGTGGGAACCAAGCGATCGGCGGTGTTTGATCGTTCTGTTCTCTGTGTTAGAGCCGGCGGGGGACCGATGCTGCATCCAGCTAGGTAAGTATGATTTAAAAAGAATAAAAAAAACATACTTATCTTTTAACCACTTCAGCCCCGGAAGAATTGGCTGCTCAATGACGGGCCATTTTTTGCGATTCGGCACTGCGTCACTTTACCTGACAATTGCGCGGTCGTGCGATGCTGCACCCAAACATAATTGATATCCTTTTTTTTCCCACAAATAGAGCTTTCTTTTGGTGGTATTTGATCATCTTTGGGATTTAGATTTTTTGCGCTATAAACAAAAAAAGAGCGTCAAATTTGAAAAAAACACAATATTTTGTAAATTTTGGTATAATAAATACCCCCATTTTTTTTTTTTTTAAAAGCAAATTTTTTCTCAGTTTAGGCCGATGTATTCTTCTACATATTTTTGGTAATAAAAATCGCAATAAGCGTATATAGATTGATTGGTTTGCGCAAAAGTTATACCGTCTACAAAATAGGGGATAGATTTATGGCATTTTCATCATTATTATTATTATTCTTTTTACTAGTAATGGTGGCGATCTGCGATTTTTATCGGGACTGCGACATTATGGCGGACAGATCGGACACTTTGACACTATTTTGGGACCGTTGGCATTTATACAGCGATCAGTGCTATAAAAAATGCACTGATTACTGTAAAAATGTCACTGGCAGGGAAGGGGTTAACACCAGGGGGTGATCAAGGGGTTAATTGTGTTCCCTGACTGTATGTTCTAACTGTGGGGGGAGGGGACTGACTTGGGGAAATGACGGGTCGTGGTTCCTAGCTATTAGGAACTCACAATCTGTCTCTCCTCACAGAACAGAACAGGGATTTGTGTGTTTACACACGCACGTCCCTGTTCTGCCTCTCGTGCCTGCGATCGCTCACGGCCGGCGGTCATCGCGACCGCCGGTCACGAGCATTGGCACCTCCGCGATGCAGCGGGCGTGCTGGCGCATGCTATTCCGCTTAAAGGGATTGGCATACAGCAACGACGTTTCGTGGGATCTTGTCGACCTGCCGCAGTATAATGACAGCGGCTGGTCGGCAAGTGGTTAAAGATACAATATATACATAATAACACATTTTTGAAAACAAATTTAACATTGATCAGCAAATATTCTTGTGTTCTACTGATTTTATGTCATAATATGTTTACCACCCAGTAAAATAATAAGGGAACATTTCCGAAGCACAATACTGTTATCTCTTTTCCATCCTCAAAGCAGGAAACCTGGTGGTCCACATTATCATTTTCAGAATTTCTGAAATAACAGAAGGCACTGGAGATTAATTTCTCATTTACAGGACATAGTGGCACCTGAATCAGCAGACATAACACCTGTCTGTTTAAAAGGCCAGCAGAGGTTATAGCTTCCATATGCACCGTAGTTCCCGTGACTGATCTGTTTTTCCAGTAATTACTGCCACTGTACCATAATGGAGCATGTGGACTCACAAAGGAAGATGACATTGTTCATTTTTCACCTATAAGCCTCAGATCACCTAGTCAGTATCTATCAGGATCTTATTCTCATTATTTTATATCTGCTCCTCTTCTGGAGAGTTTAAACCTTGTTAGGACAAGCAGAGTATAAACCTTCTTTAAAGCATAATGTCACACAAAATGTAAAGTACTTATTCTCTCTCCCCCCACCCTCCCCCAACCGAGTTGCAGGTCTTTGGAGGGGTAGGTTTTGTCGATACCTGCTCTCACTTCCTCAATCTTTGCCTAGGCGAGAATGATATTGCTCGTTCCCAACAACCCCTCCCTGAATCAGCTGCAGCTACTGATTGTCCAAAAATATGTCCCTTAATCAAAAATGAATTAACCACTTCAGCCCCGGAAAGGTTTTACCCAATTCCTGACCAGGCCATTTTTTGAGATACAGCACTGCGTCTTTTAACTGACAATTGCGTGGTCGTGCAACACTGTACCAAAACGAAATTGATATTTTTTTTCCCCACAAATAGGGCTTTCTTTTGGTGGTACTTGATCACCTCTACGCTTTTTATTTTTTGTGCTATAAACCAAAAAATTGCGACAATTTATAAAAAAAAATATAGATATATATATATATCTATATATATAATATATATATATATCTATATCCACTAGTCCCCCGCCCACTGTCAAGTGACGGCGGGCGGAGGACACTCTCGTTCTGGGAGGACGTCATATGACGTCCTCCCTTTAAAATGAGCTAGGAGGCGCGCGCGCGCCGCCGGCGAAGCGCGCACGCGCCCGCCGCGTTCCCGAGGCCCCATTGCGCATGCCCGGCGGCCGCGATTGCCGCCTGGCACCCGCGATTGCCCGGGAAACGAGCAGGAAAGTGGATCTCTGTGTGTAAACACAGAGATCCACGTCCTGTGAGGGAGAGGGGACCGATGGTGTGTCCCTTGTACATAGGGACAACCATCGGTCACCTCCCCCAGTCAGTCCCCTCCCCCCACAGTAAGAACACATTAAGGGAACATATTTAACCCCTTCCCGCCTCCTAGTGGTTAACCCCTTCCCTGCCAATCACATTTATACAGTAATCAATGCATTTTTATAGCAGGGATCGCTGTATAAATGTGAATGGTCCCAAAAATGTGTCAAAAGTGTCCGATGTGTCCGCCGCAATATCACAGTCACAATAAAAATCGCAGATCGCCGCCATTACTAATAAAAAATAAAAAAATGCTATAAATCTATCCCCTATTTTGTAGACGCTATAACTTTTGCGCAAACCAATCAATACGCGCTTATTGCAATTTTTTTTTTAACCAAAAATATGTAGAAGAATATATATCGGCCTAAACTGAGGAAAATGTTATTAAAAAAAAAATGGGTATTTATTATAGCAAAAAGTAAAAAATAGTGTTTTTTTTCCAAACTGGACGCTCTTCTTTTGTTTATAGCGCAAAAAATAAAAACCGCAGAGGTGATCAAATACCACCAAAAGAAAGCTCTGTTTGTGGGGAAAAAAGGACGCAAATTTCGTTTGGGAGCCACGTCGCACGATTGCGCAATTGTCATTCAAAGTGTGACAGCGCTGAAAGCTGAAAAATGGCTTGGGCAGGAAGGGGGTTTTCGTGCACAGTAGAGAACTGGATATATATATATAGATATATATAAGGGGATAGATTTATGGGTTTTTTTTTCTTACTAGTAATTAGGGATGAGCCGAACACCCCCGGGTTCGGTTCGCACCAGAACCTTCGAACGGACCGAAAGTTCGCGCGAATTTTCGAACCCTATTCGTTATAATGGACGCGAACGTTCGAAATCAAAATTGCTAATTACAACGGCCAATATGCATGTTAATGTCATAAAACAGGTTTGGGGACCCGGGTCCTGCCCCAGGGGACATATATCAATGCAAAAAGAAATTTTAAAAACTAAAGTTTTTTCGGGAGCAGTCATTTTAATGATGCATAAAGTGAAAAAAAAAAAGTGAACTTTTCCTTTAAATATGGTACCTGGGGGGTGTCTAAAGTATGCCTGTGAAGTGGCATGTGTTTCCCGTGTTTAGAACTGTCCTTGCACAAAATGACATTTGTAAAGGAAAAAAAGAAGCCATTTAAAACCACTTGCGGCTTTAATGTCATGTCTTGTCCTGGCCGCCATATGGCTGAAAATCCTTGAGAAAAATGGCATGGCTACCCCATCACCCCCCCCCCCCCACCCCAGCCCCTTTGGGTCTTGTATGGATACTAAGGGGGACCCCGCACCCAAAATAAAACCCTATACCTACAACCCTATATACTCTGAACAGCAGTATATAGGTGGTGCAAACAAGACATGGACTGTAGGTTTGTTCTTAAGTAGAATCTGAACAGGTACATTATGAAGTGTAGCTACATCCCAAAAAAATAAATTTTTAAGCTTTTTGGAGAACATAGGGAGGGGTTATCACCCCTGTAACATTTGCTGTCTTTGCACATCTGTTCAGAACATGTCACCTCACTTTCCGTCCCAATGACAAATGTTTTTGGAAAAGTGGGGTTTTAATTGAAACAAGGATTGGTGATAAAGCATCAGTAGAGAGGAGATACCTTTTTCCCAAATTAAATCTAACAGGATAGAATTTTCCTTCCTAGGGGTAGATTTCCTCTCACTTCCTGTTTTCTCTTGCCGTTTGCAAGTAGGAGTCGTTTGTAAGTTGGATGTTTGAAAGTAGGGGCCTGCCGTATATACTCTGCAGAAATTTGCCCTATTAGATGTTGGTGTAGCCACAAGACTGGTGGGCACAGGAATGGGCCCTGCTGTGAGTTAATAGATCAAGATTTGTACTTGCATGCACCTGTCGAACCGGGCAGAAAAATTGGGCCTTTGGTGGTGGTGGTGGTGGTGGTGGACGGTGTTGCCACAAGACTGTAAGCCCTCACAGTTACTCTTGGTGGGTGCAGGAATGGGCCCTGCTGTGAGTTATTAGATCAAGATTTGTAATTGCATGCACCTGTTGAACAGGGCAGAAAAATTGGGCCTTTGGTGGTGGTGGTGGTGGTGGACGGTGTTGCCACAAGACTGTAGGCCCTCATAGTTACTCTTGGTGGGCGCAGGAATGGGCCCTGCTGTGAACTATTAGATCAAGATTTGTAATTACACGCCCCTGTTAAACAGGGGCTGAAAAATTGTGCCTTAGGCATTGGTGCTGGTGCCACAACACTGCAACCCCTCACAGATACTGTACTTGGAGCACAGCAGTCACACCTGTTGCGAAGCATCTTTTTAAAAAATTGTAATTACACGCCCCTGTTATACAGGGGCTGAAAAATTGTGCCTTAGGCACTGGTGCTGGTGCCACAACACTGCAACCCCTCACAGATACTGTACTCTGAGCACAGCAATGAGACCTGTTGCAAAGCATTGCCTAAAAATTGTAATTACACGCCCCAACAGGGGCTGAAAAATTGTGCCTTAGGCACTGGTGCTGGTGCCACAACACTGCAACCCCTCACAGATACTGTACTCTGAGCACAGCAGTCACACCTGTTGCGAAGCATCTTTTTAAAAAATTGTAATTACACGCCCCTGTTATACAGGGGCTGAAAAATTGTGCCTTAGGCACTGTTGTGGTGGCATGGATCATTGAGGAGGAGGAAGAGGATAGTCAGTGAACATAACAGGACAGTCACTCAGCATCAGCATAGGCAGTCTTGAAGGGATGTGACATTATAAATTATTCCGTTATATCCGCTTCAGGTGTCTGGTAGCTGGTGGTGATCCAAGACTGATTCATTTTTATGAAGGTCAGTCGATCAACCGAGTCGGTGGACAGGCGCACCCTATGATCGTTGACAAATCCTCCAGCAGCACTGAATGTGCGTTCGGAAAGAACGCTGGATGCAGGACAGGCCAGTAGCTCAATTGCATACTGTGCAAGCTCTGGCCAGTGATCCATCCTCAGGACCCAGTAAGCCAGAGGATTTTCGGTGGGAAAGGTGTCCAAGTCTGACCTTGCCCCTAGGTATTCCTGCACCATGTATATCAGACGCTGGCGATGGTTGCTGGAACCGATCATACCTTGGGGCTGCGGACTAAAAAATTGTCTGAACGCATCGGTCAGACGTCCACCTTCCCCACCGCTCCTTCTGCTACTGACCGAAGCCTCAGCAACTCGTCGTCCAGGACCAGGAGTTTGTAACCTCCCAGTTTCTGGGAACGCGTTGCACAGACCTTTCTGCAAGGCCTCCCTGAGATGTCTCATCCTCTGCTCCCTCTGCGACGGCAAGATAAGGTCCGCAACCTTACCCTTGTACCGTGGATCAAGGAGAGTGGCCAGCCAGTAATGGTCACTCTCCTTGATCCGAAGAACACGAGGATCCTTCCGCAGGCTTTGCAGGATCAGGGAGGCCATGCAGCGTAGGTTAGCTGAGGCATTCGGTCCGGAGTCTTCTGGGTCACTGAGGATGACATGATCGCCAGCCACCTCCTCCCAGCCACGTACAAGTCCACTGGTTTGTTGGGACTGTACATCATCCCTAAAAGACTGCTGCTGCTGATGCTGAGTGCCAGGCTCCACCTCCATGCTCACACAATCCTCCTCCTCCTCCTCCTCCTCCTCCTCTTCCTGTGTGATGGGTGGGACAGAAGGAACATTGTCTGGATAAAGGGGGCCTTGAGAGACAAGGAAGTCCTCCTCTTCCTGCCTCTGTTCTGCCTCAAGTGCCCTGTCCATTATCCCACGCAGCGTATGCTCCAACAGGTGGACAAGAGGTACAGTGTCACTGATGCATGCACTGTCACTGCTCACCATCCTCGTGGCCTCCTCAAATGGTGAGAGGACAGTGCATGCATCCCTGATCATGCTCCACTGGCGTGGGGAAAAAAAGCCAAGCTCCCCTGACCCTGTCCTGGTGCCGTAGTCGCAAAGGTACTCATTGATGGCCCTCTGCTGCGTGTGCAGTCGCTGCAGCATGGCCAACGTTGAGTTCCACCTGGTGGGCATGTCACATATTAGGCGGTTCTTGGGCAGGTTCAGCTCCTTTTGCAGCTCAGTCAGCCGAGCACTGGCATTATAAGATCGGCGGAAATGCACACAGACTTCCCTGGCCTGCCTCAGGACATCCTGTAAGCCTGGGAACCTGCCCAAGAACCGCTGCACCACCAGGTTGAGGACGTGAGCCATACAGGGCACATGGGTGAGCTGCCCCTGTCGCAGGGCGGAGAGGAGGTTGGTGCCATTATCAGAAACGACCATTCCTGGCTTAAGCTGGCGTGGCGTCAACCACCTCTCGGCCTGCCCCTGCAGAGCTGCCAGAACCTCTGGCCCAGTGTGGCTCCTGTCCCCCAAACACACCAGCGCAAGCACGGCATGGCATCTTTTTGCCTGCGTACTCGCGTAGCCCCTTGTACGCCTACGGAGCACCGCTGGTTCCGAGGACAGAGCACTCGAAGAGGACATGGAGGAAGAAGAAGAGGAGGGGGTGGAGGAGAGAGGTGTGTCACAACCAGTAGTAGCATTTTGGAGGCGTGGTGGCGGAACAACCTCCAACACTACTGCACCTTGTCCTGCATCCCTCCCAGCTGCCAATAGAGTGACCCAATGGGCCGTGAAAGAAAGATAACGTCCCTGTCCATGCCTGCTGGACCATGAGTCAGCGGTAATATGCACCTTACCGCTGACCGCCCTGTCCAGCGAGGCATGGACATTGCCTTCCACATGCCAGTAGAGAGACGGAATCGCCTTCCGTGAGAAAAAGTGGCGTTTGGGAACCTGCCACTGAGGAACCGCACATTGAACAAACTCACGGAAGGGGGCCGAGTCTATCAACTGAAAAGGCAGCAGTTGAAGTGCTAGCAATTTAGCCAAGCTAGCATTCAACCGCTGGGCATGTGGATGGCTGGGAGTATACTTCTTTCGACGGTCCAGCAGCTGGGGCAGGGAAATTTGCCTGCTACAATCGGACGTCGGTGTACTGCAAGTACTTGGTTGTGACACACCTAATTCTACACCTTCAGTCCTCTCAGAGCAGCTTTCAGAGAGGACTGAAGATATAGTGGGGATGGAGATCCCAGCTGATGAGGAGCAAGGAGAGGTCCGCTTTGTTCTTTGGTGTGGGTCTTTTATGTGTGCTTGCCAACGAGCTGCATGGCAGGTCGACATATGTCTGCTCATGCTTGTGGTGCCCAAGCGGCTGATGTTTTGGCCACGCGAGATACGCTTGAGACAAATATTGCAAATAGCAGTGGTGCGATCTGATGCACTCGTCTCAAAAAAGGCCCACACCAAAGAACTTTTGTGATAACGTGCAGAGGCAGCGCCCTGCACAGGCGGAGCTCTGCGGTGTGGTACAGTTGCTGTGCTGGCCTCTAGCTGGCCTCCAGGGGGCATCCTGCCTCGTTGGACATGTGACGCTGCATCCTCCTCCTCCTCCTCCTCTCTCCCTTCAGGCACCCACGTGGAGTCAGTGACCTCATCATCCCCTCCCTCTTCACCACTAGAGCAAACCTGGCAGTAAGCTGCAGCTGGTGGAACACTACTGCCAGATTGCTGTCCTTCAGCATCCCCTCTCTCTGCGCGCACACTACTGACTTCCTCAAGCTGGGTATCATCATCCGAGCCTTCGAATCGTTGGGCATCCTCCTGGAGCATGTACCCAACACTGTGCTCAAACAGTTCGGGGGACTCCTCAGGAGGACATGGTGGGTCTAGGGAAGGGGTGGCTGATGATGCCATTGAGTACGCGTTGGCAGCTGCTCTGCCAGTACCCTGAGCCTGGGTGAGAGAGGATGAGGAGGATGAGGAGGGCTTGGTCATCCATTCTACCAAGCCTTCGGCATGATGCGGCTCCACATGTCCAGCTGCCGAAAACAAAGACAAGCGTGTCCCATGGCCACGTGCTGATGACGATGCACGACCACGTCCACGGCCAGCACTGTTGTCTCTAGAAACAGAGCCTGCCTGCCCTGTGTTCTTGCCTCGGCACGCTCTGCCTCTCCTTGGCGGTCTTCCAGCCATTGTAGTCGGTAGTGTATATAGTATAAAAAATAGAACTCCTATGTGTGCTCACAACACACTGTAGGTCCTATGGGTGCTGACACTAACACACTATAGGTACTATGTGTGCTGCTGACAAGAAAATATAGGAGCTCTGTTTGCTGCCACTAACACACTAGAAGTCCTATTGGTGCTTCTGAGATGAAAATATAGGAGCTCTGTGTGATGCCACTAACACACTAGAAGTCCTATGGGTGCTGCTGAGAAGAAAATATAGGAGCTCTGTGTGATGCCACTAACACACTAGAAGTCCTATGGGTGCTTCTGAGATGAAAATATAGGAACTCTGTGTGATACCACTAACACACTAGAAGTCCTATGGGTGCTTCTGAGAAGAAAATATAGGAGCTCTGTTTGCTGCCACTAACACACTAGAAGTCCTATGGGTGCTGCTGAGAAGAAAATATAGGAGCTCTGTGTGATGCCACTAACACACTAGAAGTCCTATGGGTGCTTCTGAGATGAAAATATAGGAACTCTGTGTGATACCACTAACACACTAGAAGTCCTATGGGTGCTTCTGAGAAGAAAATATAGGAGCTCTGTTTGCTGCCACTAACACACTAGAAGTCCTATGGGTGCTGCTGAGAAGAAAATATAGGAGCTCTGTGTGATGCCACTAACACACTAGAAGTCCTATGGGTGCTTCTGAGATGAAAATATAGGAGCTCTGTGTGATGCCACTAACACACTAGAAGTCCTATGGGTGCTGCTGAGAAGAAAATATAGGAGCTCTGTGTGATGCCACTAACACACTAGAAGTCCTATGGGTGCTTCTGAGATGAAAATATAGGAGCTCTGTGTGATGCCACTAACACACTAGAAGTCCTATGGGTGCTGCTGAGAAGAAAATATAGGAGCTCTGTTTGCTGCCACTAACACACTAGAAGTCCTATGGGTGCTGCTGAGAAGAAAATATAGGAGCTCTGTGTGATGCCACTAACACACTAGAAGTCCTATGGGTGCTGCTGAGAAGAAAATATAGGAGCTCTGTTTGCTGCCACTAACACACTAGAAGTCCTATGGGTGCTGCTGAGAAGAAAATATAGGAGCTCTGTGTGATGCCACTAACACACTAGAAGTCCTATGGGTGCTTCTGAGATGAAAATATAGGAGCTCTGTGTGATGCCACTAACACACTAGAAGTCCTATGGGTGCTGCTGAGAAGAAAATATAGGAGCTCTGTGTGATGCCACTAACACACTAGAAGTCCTATGGGTGCTTCTGAGATGAAAATAAAGGAACTCTGTGTGATGCCACTAACACACTAGAAGTCCTATGGGTGCTGCTGAGAAGAAAATATAGGAGCTCTGTTTGCTGCCACTAACACACTAGAAGTCCTATGGGTGCTGCTGAGAAGAAAATATAGGAGCTCTGTGTGATGCCACTAACACACTAGAAGTCCTATGGGTGCTTCTGAGATGAAAATATAGGAGCTCTGTGTGATGCCACTAACACACTAGAAGTCCTATGGGTGCTGCTGAGAAGAAAATATAGGAGCTATGTGTGATGCCACTAACACACTAGAAGTCCTATGGGTGCTTCTGAGATGAAAATATAGGAGCTCTGTGTGATGCCACTAACACACTAGAAGTCCTATGGGTGCTTCTGAGATGAAAATATAGGAGCTCTGTTTGCTGCCACTAACACACTAGAAGTCCTATGGGTGCTGCTGAGAAGAAAATATAGGAGCTCTGTGTGATGCCACTAACACACTAGAAGTCCTATGGGTGCTTCTGAGATGAAAATATAGGAGCTCTGTGTGATGCCACTAACACACTAGAAGTCCTATGGGTGCTGCTGAGAAGAAAATATAGGAGCTCTGTTTGCTGCCACTAACACACTAGAAGTCCTATGGGTGCTGCTGAGAAGAAAATATAGGAGCTCTGTGTGATGCCACTAACACACTAGAAGTCCTATGGGTGCTGCTGAGAAGAAAATATAGGAGCTCTGTTTGCTGCCACTAACACACTAGAAGTCCTATGGGTGCTGCTGAGAAGAAAATATAGGAGCTCTGTGTGATGCCACTAACACACTAGAAGTCCTATGGGTGCTTCTGAGATGAAAATATAGGAGCTCTGTGTGATGCCACTAACACACTAGAAGTCCTATGGGTGCTGCTGAGAAGAAAATATAGGAGCTCTGTGTGATGCCACTAACACACTAGAAGTCCTATGGGTGCTTCTGAGATGAAAATATAGGAACTCTGTGTGATGCCACTAACACACTAGAAGTCCTATGGGTGCTGCTGAGAAGAAAATATAGGAGCTCTGTTTGCTGCCACTAACACACTAGAAGTCCTATGGGTGCTTCTGAGAAGAAAATATAGGAGCTCTGTGTGATGCCACTAACACACTAGAAGTCCTATGGGTGCTTCTGAGATGAAAATATACGAACTCTGTGTGATGCCACTAACACATTAGAAGTCCTATGGGTGATGCTAAGAAGAAAATATAGGAGCTCTGTTTGCTGCCACTAACACACTAGAAGTCCTATGGGTGCTGCTGAGAAGAAAATATAGGAGCTCTGTGTGATGCCACTAACACACTAGAAGTCCTATGGGTGCTTCTGAGATGAAAATATAGGAGCTCTGTGTGATGCCACTAACACACTAGAAGTCCTATGGGTGCTGCTGAGAAGAAAATATAGGAGCTCTGTGTGATGCCACTAACACACTAGAAGTCCTATGGGTGCTTCTGAGATGAAAATATAGGAACTCTGTGTGATGCCACTAACACACTAGAAGTCCTATGGGTGCTGCTGAGAAGAAAATATAGGAGCTCTGTTTGCTGCCACTAACACACTAGAAGTCCTATGGGTGCTTCTGAGAAGAAAATATAGGAGCTCTGTGTGATGCCACTAACACACTAGAAGTCCTATGGGTGCTTCTGAGATGAAAATATAGGAACTCTGTGTGATGCCACTAACACATTAGAAGTCCTATGGGTGCTGCTAAGAAGAAAATATAGGAGCTCTGTTTGCTGCCACTAACACACTAGAAGTCCTATGGGTGCTGCTGAGAAGAAAATATAGGAGCTCTGTGTGATGCCACTAACACACTAGAAGTCCTATGGGTGCTTCTGAGATGAAAATATAGGAGCTCTGTGTGATGCCACTAACACACTAGAAGTCCTATGGGTGCTGCTGAGAAGAAAATATAGGAGCTCTGTGTGATGCCACTAACACACTAGAAGTCCTATGGGTGCTTCTGAGATGAAAATATAGGAACTCTGTGTGATGCCACTAACACACTAGAAGTCCTATGGGTGCTGCTGAGAAGAAAATATAGGAGCTCTGTTTGCTGCCACTAACACACTAGAAGTCCTATGGGTGCTTCTGAGAAGAAAATATAGGAGCTCTGTGTGATGCCACTAACACACTAGAAGTCCTATGGGTGCTTCTGAGATGAAAATATAGGAACTCTGTGTGATGCCACTAACACATTAGAAGTCCTATGGGTGCTGCTAAGAAGAAAATATAGGAGCTCTGTTTGCTGCCACTAACACACTAGAAGTCCTATGGGTGCTTCTGAGAAGAAAATATAGGAGCTCTGTGTGATGCCACTAACACACTAGAAGTCCTATGGGTGCTTCTGAGATGAAAATATAGGAACTCTGTGTGATGCCACTAACACATTAGAAGTCCTATGGGTGCTGCTGAGAAGAAAATATAGGAGCTCTGTTTGCTGCCACTAACACACTAGAAGTCCTATGGGTGCTGCTGAGAAGAAAATATAGGAGCTCTGTGTGATGCCACTAACACACTAGAAGTCCTATGGGTGCTGCTGAGAAGAAAATATAGGAGCTCTGTTTGCTGCCACTAACACACTAGAAGTCCTATGGGTGCTGCTGAGAAGAAAATATAGGAGCTCTGTTTGCTGCCACTAACACACTAGAAGTCCTATGGGTGCTGCTGAGAAGAAAATATAGGAGCTCTGTGTGATGCCACTAACACACTAGAAGTCCTATGGGTGCTGCTGAGAAGAAAATATAGGAGCTCTGTTTGCTGCCACTAACACACTAGAAGTCCTATGGGTGCTTCTGAGAAGAAAATATAGGAGCTCTGTGTGATGCCACTAACACACTAGAAGTCCTATGGGTGCTTCTGAGATGAAAATATAGGAACTCTGTGTGATGCCACTAACACATTAGAAGTCCTATGGGTGCTGCTAAGAAGAAAATATAGGAGCTCTGTTTGCTGCCACTAACACACTAGAAGTCCTATGGGTGCTGCTGAGAAGAAAATATAGGAGCTCTGTTTGCTGCCACTAACACACTAGAAGTCCTATGGGTGCTGCTGAGAAGAAAATATAGGAGCTCTGTTTGCTGCCACTAACACACTAGAAGTCCTATGGGTGCTGCTGAGAAGAAAATATAGGAGCTCTGTGTGATGCCACTAACACACTAGAAGTCCTATGGGTGCTGCTGAGAAGAAAATATAGGAGCTCTGTTTGCTGCCACTAACACACTAGAAGTCCTATGGGTGCTTCTGAGAAGAAAATATAGGAGCTCTGTGTGATGCCACTAACACACTAGAAGTCCTATGGGTGCTTCTGAGATGAAAATATAGGAACTCTGTGTGATGCCACTAACACATTAGAAGTCCTATGGGTGCTGCTAAGAAGAAAATATAGGAGCTCTGTTTGCTGCCACTAACACACTAGAAGTCCTATGGGTGCTGCTGAGAAGAAAATATAGGAGCTCTGTTTGCTGCCACTAACACACTAGAAGTCCTATGGGTGCTGCTGAGAAGAAAATATAGGAGCTCTGTTTGCTGCCACTAACACACTAGAAGTCCTATGGGTGCTGCTGAGAAGAAAATATAGGAGCTCTGTGTGATGCCACTAACACACTAGAAGTCCTATGGGTGCTGCTGAGAAGAAAATATAGGAGCTCTGTTTGCTGCCACTAACACACTAGAAGTCCTATGGGTGCTGCTGAGAAGAAAATATAGGAGCTCTGTTTGCTGCCACTAACACACTAGAAGTCCTATGGGTGCTGTTGGGGTGCAATGCTGTGCTAACAGCACTGCGGTTGGTACTACTGCAATACTGTACTAACAGTAAGCACGCACCAGACTAATCCCCAGCAGCAGCTAATAACACGCTAACTGTGCAATCAGCAGCAATGAACGATCAATGACTTAGGTAGCAATGGTTTAGCAAAGAAATAGCCAATGGTTTAGCAAAGAAGAGCAAATCTTTCAGTATCAAGCAAAGACAGAATCAGCAGACTGATCTCTCCTAAAGCCGGAACTCATGTGACCGGGGCCGATGGCGTGGCGGCCTTTTAAATGGTGGGGCATGTACTAAAGCCCCTGAGCTGTAATTGGCTACAGGCGTCCTGCCTGTAGCCAATTATTGCTCTCCGAGTTTCGGGCGCTGTGATTGGCCAAGCATGCGGGGTCACAGTGCATGCTTGGCCAATCATCAGCCAGCAATGCACCGCGCCGGCCGCAATGCATTGCGGGGCCGCTCGCATCACACGAATGTGATGCGAACGGCCCAAATAGTTCTGGGCTCGACGAGCGAGCGAACGCCCGGTGCTCGATTCGAACATGGGTTCGAATCGAGCACCGGGCCCATCCCTACTAGTAATAGCGATGATCTGCGGCATTGTGGCAGACATATAAACAGATTCTCAACTCTCCAATATTGCAAACATGATGGAGATTCAGAAAAAATTCCTAAGGTATACTGATAATAAACAACCAATAACTATGAATCAAAAAACACACAAAGTGCATCTGCGACCTTAAACCAATAAGAAACAAAAAATGTCAAAAAAGCCTAACAAAAAAACTCCCGGATAGGTATGATAAATATACATGAAGTCATATATAAAAATAGAAAAAATATAGTCCCATCACCAAAGGTGTGCTTGAAAGTTTTCCTGTAATGTCCACCCAGTGATCAGTAAGTCACAAAACGCTTACCTCCCTCCTAGGAGGGGGAGCAGTATATGATGGATCTAAATGATGAAGGGTGATGGAGCGTCCTTGTAATGCAGTCTTTATTTCACAATTTCTTTATAGCTCATTGGGATGCATATGAAAAGATATAAAGCAGAGAGACATCAATAGCGCAACTTTGTGGGTGCGGCAAAGTGAATCGCTGAAGAATATATATTCACACACTCACTTGAATAGTAGTGAGCGTGGACCTCAATCCAAACGAGCACCGCGCTCGTACCAATGGAACAGTGGATTGGCGTCTTAATGCAAACAATGCAGTGCGATCCTCAGGTGTCCGCAGCAGCAATCACAAAGTTGTGGTGATAGAAAAAAAGGGAAAAATAGTGTGGGTCTGTAAACCCCTAGGGGTATTTATTCATACATAAATAAAAAAAACTCACATTTAAAAGTTGGATAACGGATCTGGTATCCTTACGAGCGGCGAGCTCGTCTCCTCTCGGTTCTGCTGGCGGTGTGTCTGTGCTACGTAGCACAGACACACCGCCAGCAGAACCGAGAGGAGACGAGCTCGCCGCTCGTAAGGATACCAGATCCGTTATCCAACTTTTAAATGTGAGTTTTTTTTTATTTATGTATGAATAAATACCCCTAGGGGTTTACAGACCCACACTATTTTTCCCTTTTTTTTCTATCACCACAACTTTGTGATTGCTGCTGCGGACACCTGAGGATCGCACTGCATTGTTTGCATTAAGACGCCAATCCACTGTTCCATTGGTACGAGCGCGGTGCTCGTTTGGATTGAGGTCCACGCTCACTACTATTCAAGTGAGTGTGTGAATATATATTCTTCAGCGATTCACTTTGCCGCACCCACAAAGTTGCGCTATTGATGTCTCTCTGCTTTATATCTTTTCATATGCATCCCAATGAGCTATAAAGAAATTGTGAAATAAAGACTGCATTGCAAGGACGCTCCATCACCCTTCATCATTTAGATCCATCATATACTGCTCCCCCTCCTAGGAGGGAGGTAAGCGTTTTGTGACTTACTGATCACTGGGTGGACATTACAGGAAAACTTTCAAGCACACCTTTGGTGATGGGACTATATTGTTTCTATTTTTATATATGACTTCATGTATATTTATCATACCTATCCGGGAGTTTTTTTGTTAGGCTTTTTTGACATTTTTTGTTTCTTATTGGTTTAAGGTCGCAGATGCACTTTGTGTGTTTTTTGATTCATAGTTATTGGTTGTTTATTATCAGTATACCTTAGGAATTTTTTCTGAATCTCCATCATGTTTGCAATATTGGAGAGTTGAGAATCTGTTTATATGTCTTCATTTGTTTATTAGGTTTTTTTACACATTACACTTGTAAGTTCATTCGTGTCACTGTGCACATTGCACAACATTGCTATTTAGCTACATTGTAGCCCATGATTCACCTATCCCCTCTTCTTTTCCCTTCCCTTTCCCATTACACTCCCACTTTTTTGATAATTTTATTTTATTTACATTATTTAGTCACCACAGCGCAGTCACCATCACGATATTTATTGTTTCACTGTTGACTTGGACCAGACCTCCCGGTGATTGCTGCAGTATTCCATTCCCTTCCCAATTTCCTTGTACCACCCTACACGTATTTTCACTATTCAGCTAGCGCGAGGGTTTCCTTGTTTTTACATTGTGGCAGACAGATCGGACAATTTTGACACTTTTTTGGGACTATTGTTTATACAGCGATCAGTGCTATAAAAAATGTACTGATTACTGTATAAATAACACTGGCAGAGAAGAGGTTAACACTGGGCGGTGATCAAAGGGTTCAATGTTCCCTAGGGAGGTGCTTTCTAACTGTGGGGGATTATATTGACAGGGAGTAGAGAGAGATCGCTGTTCCTAATCACTAGGGACAGACAATCTCACTCTACTCCCCTGACAGAACGGGGATCTGCTTTGTTTACACTGGCAGATCCCCGTTCTGCCTCACTGTGGAGCAATCGCTGGTGGCCGGCGGACATGTAGTCCGCTGGACCCACTGATTGTCTCCTGCGTTAGCGAATGGGCACGCATGCTCGCACACAGATCGCCCTGTACACTCCCGACGTAAAATGACGGTGATTTACGCAGCCCAGCCAACCTGCCGCAGTACAAATGCGGCGACTGGTCGGCAAGTGGTTAAACAATTCAGAACACCAACAATAAAAACACGCATTTTTGTGAACACATGTAATTGCACATGCTTTCCTACAGCACATAGATATGAACAGGGCCTTATGCCTAGTACACACAGGCCGAAAGTTGGGAGACATTGGCTGGTTCAATAAAAACTGGCTGACATTCGGCCAGTGTGTATGTTAGCTTGTCCGGCAGAAGCCGGTGGTTGGGCCAGCTTCTGTCGGACAAGCATGTTGGAAAACCAGCAGCCGACCGACTCCTGATCAGCTGCCTGGAGTGTTCTGGTGGGGGGGGGGCTGTGCATCCATACACATAGGACACTCAACAGGATGCTGTGCAGGAAGCTGGCCTGTATGGTGCCCAAGGTTGAAAGCTGTATAGTGCTTTGTTTGACCAAAAAAGGCAGGCTTGATCTACAAGCCAGCATGTTGACAATTTTTGGGCAATTTGGGCCAATTTTTAGGCACCCCTGACGAATCCAGATGCACCCTGGATGAAAAAGGCTAAACCAAAGTACTGTGATCTTTGAGCGCTAATAAATACTTGAAATGTTACATTTACACATTACATTGGGTGAATGCCTTTAACATGAAAAACTGTATGTACTAGCGGTGTTACTTGCATTGAGGTTTTCATCAATTGGTAACATTAGTCGTTCCATTTAAACTGGAGTTTCCATTTTTTTTTTAATCTAACAAGACATTCTTAACATGACTGTAGGAGAAATGGTAAAGAATGTCATGAAAGAGCAAGTAAATGGTGATGTATAGTGTGTTACAACAGCTATTAAAATGTATACCTGGGGTCAAACATGTCTAGCTTTAGGGGGTAGGCCTTTGTTATCAAGCAATATATCCCTTCCCAACTGCCATGACTGTGTTGCGATCTTTGTACTCTTCCAATGTCGGAGCCATACTTTTTCTGTGGGTCTACACCTAAAAATGCATACTGGAGCTGCATTACCCACTCAACAGAGTGTTACCATGGTCTGCAGTTGGGACTTTCAGACCTGCCTGCTCACACACACTATTATTTATTATTGACAGGTACTTATAAAGCGCCATCAGTTTACGCAGCACTTTACATATACTGTATATTGTACATACACATCAGTCCCTGCCCTCAAGGAGCTTACAATCTAAGGTCCCTAACTCACATTCATATATAAACATACTAGGGCCAAATACGACGGAAGCCAATGAACCTACCAGCATGTCTTCGGAGTGTGGGAGGAAACCAGAGTATCCAGAGGAAACCCACGCAGGCACAGGGAGAACGTGCAAAATCCAGGCAGGTGGTGCCATTGTTGGGTTTTGATGATGCCAATGATGGCAGATGGAAGTGTTAACCACTTAGCCACTGTGCTGCCAATTTAGGCAATAGTCAATTAACCTATCAACATGTCTTTGGAGCATGGGAGGAACCTTACACAATGCACATACCAACTCTATATAGATAGTTTCCTGGTTGGGATTTAAACCAGGGACAACATTGCTTCAAAGCATAAGGGTTAAACACTAAGCCACTGTGCAGTCCTTTAAGTGATCTGTCTTGGGTTGTTATAGTATAAAAACACTTTGATGATAATTTCGAGGTGAAAATCTAACTGGCGTTCCCTAACATAACATTGATGAGTCTGCTTTGCAGTTTACATATGGCATTTAAGAGCTACAAATACTGAGCGTCCAGTTTAAATAGTGTGAAAGAGTCACATCTCTTGAGATTACCAGACTCAGCTACATAGAATAAAGAAGTGGACAGCTGGACTACCATCTCAGATTACAGGTAGCATCTTTTTCGGGTGGTCACAAGGGGTTACTATTGTTTTACAATTACTAAACTATCATCTGCTGGAAGAATGGAATGTTCATTGGAATATGATTCAGTAATGCTTGGTCGTTTACAGCTATTTTGGGATATTATTTTAGGACGTAATGCTGATATAGTGTGCATTTGTGGTTGCATAGGCTAACCTTTTGTCTGGGCCCAAATGAATACTTAACACCTTGTAAAATATGACAGTTTTAAGTTTGTGTTACAAAGGGGAGTTAGAGAAAACTGTCAAAGCATTTTATGTGTGGCTGAGTTATTTCATTAAAGATATACTTAATTATATTTTAATAAAAGAGAATTATAACAGCTTGGATGAATGAACTGATATGGCTGTAAAATAGGTTATGTAAAAGTATTCATGTGTGGCCTTTAGCAGAAGATATTCGTTTGTGTTTTTTCGTTTTTCATAAGTATATAGTGTGCAGTTTAGTATTCTCTGTATTGGTTAGGCTGGACGTTGTGATGGAAAATAGTAATAGAGACAATTAAAATATTTTACACTTTTATTTTTTTAAAGGTGTTTATTTTGATTTTTCATAAACATAAGGAAATAAACAGTACTCAGCGGCACCAAAATACAATAAACTGTATGTGAAATTCGATTGTACAAAATGTGTATACGTACATCGCTTTTGGGAAACCAGAGTGTTAAGAAAACAAAGGACCCCAAACAGGAGCCAAATCAAGGGGTGTCAACACTCATTAAAGTGGTTGTAAACCCTGTTACACCACTTTTACCTACAGCTAAGCCTATAACAAGGCTTACCTGTAGGTACCTTGAATATCTCCTGAACTTGTACAGTTTAGGAGATATTCAGTATATGCGCTGCTGCCGACATCATCGATGCATGCACACTGAAGAAACGGTCCGCTTTGTGCGAGAGTGACGTCATTGCGGCTCCAGCCAATCACAGCGTCGGAGCCGCGAACCCGGAAGTAACTCCGGTGGAAGATGTCCACACTGTACTCGGAGGGCCGATGCCGATCCAGGGCATCGTTCTAAGGTAAGTACCATATTTATCGGCGTATAACGCGCACAGGCGTATAACACGCACCCTAACTTTAAGAGGGAAGTTTCAGGAAAAAAACTTTACACAGCCCCCTGCGTATAACACGCAGGCACAGTTTACCCTCTATTTTCAGGGTAAAAAAGTGAGTGTTATACACCAATAAATACAGTATTTCATAATAAGCTCATATGCGATGCATACAAGCTTGTTATGCCTTTGTCTTGCAGGTTTTTTTTTTTCGAGGTTTACAACCTCTTTAACACCCAGTGTTATAATTGCCAGACCTGAAACACGTTCACACACCACTACACACTCACACACAAGCGTCACACACAAGCGTAAAACTAATTAAGCACAATTGCGTGAATTCCAAAATGGTGTAATTGTTCATGTATACCTTAGATCTGTTTGCAAATATTCAGGCAAGTTGCAGATTATTTTAGTTTGATCACCACTACTGATAAGCTGCTCTGCACCCATCATGTACTGTACATTATTTAGTCCACAATGGATAATCTTACTACCAGGGATCATACAGATGAGCTCTAGTCCCCAGGGTCCAGTACTTAGTTGTTGAAAATGTGAGCACTGGCTTCTCCTTCTACATTTTCCCAAGGGGATCCTAAAAAAACTCCTGCTTCTGCCTTTTATTTTTCCTGTGCTTTGAAATATGTCACCACAAGCCCAAGCCAAGATAAACATTGCTCTGGTTACATTCAGCTTGTCTGTAGCCTGCACTGTAACTGCAGTTAAAGAGGACCTGAACTATGGAAGCTGTGCCCAAAAAAGGAAAGCAGAGCGCAAACATTCCCATAGATCACTTCCCCCATTAATAACAAATTATGCCTTGTTTTGCACTGTGCCTGTGTATGGAGGCAACCATTTTGGTAGAAGCAGGATTTTGCTTATTTATGTCAGAGATGTCTCCATAATAACTGGTGATCAGACAACTGATGAAGTCATATTCAAGAAGAGGTGGAGGAAGCATGGACCCATAAAAGGGATGAAGCAGAAGAAGGGAGATTCTTGCACTGCAAGTCCTCAGGTGCAGCTATCTCTCCAGCAATGAGAACATTGACCAGCACAGTGGTAACATCACCTAATCTCATTCATCCTGTCAGAGGTAACAATGCTTTTTCATGACCCTACACTAAAAATATACAGCTTTGAGGTTAAAAGCAATATTAATATTAAGCAATAATAGCAAGTAATTCTTTTCAGGAGTTTAAGACTAAATTTAAATATTTCAGGGTACCACGTAGCCACCTAGGACTTTTCTTGATGTCCTTATCAGGGATGAGCCGAACACCCCCCTGTTCGGTTCGCACCAGAACCTGCGAACAGACAAAATGTTCGTGTGAAATTTAGAACCCTATTAAATACAATGGACTCGAACGTTCGAAATCTAAAGTGTTAATTATAAAGGCTAATATGCAAGTTATTGTCCTAAAAAGTGTTTGGGGACCTGGGTCCTGCCCCAGGGGACATGTATCAATGCAAAAAAAGTTTTAAAAACGGCCGTTTTTTCGGGAGCAGTGATTTTAATAATGCTTAAAATGAAAAAATAAAAGTGAAATATTCCTTTAAATTTCGTACCTGGGGTGTGTGTATGATTTGCATGTGAAGTGGCGCATGTTTCCCGTGCTTAGAACTGTCCCTGCAAAAAATGTCATTTTTTAAAGAAAAAAAGTCATGTCGGCTCCCGGCAATACATTCAAAAGTCATTGATAAAAAAAAAAAAAAAAGCGTGGGGGTTCCCCAGAATTCAATTACCAGGCCCTTCAGGTCTGGAATGGATATTAAGGGGAACCCCGCCGCAAATTTAAAAAAAAATTGACGTGGGGTTCCCCCAAATATCCATTCCAGGCCCTTCAGATCTGGCATGGATTTTAAGGGGAACTCCACCCCAAATTTAAAAAAAATGGCGTGGAGTCCCCCTAAAAATCCATACCAGACCCCTTATCTGAGCACGCAACCTGGCCGGCCGCAGGGGAAAAGGGGGGGATGAGAGAGCGCCCCCCCTCCCTCCTGAACCGTACCAGGCCACATGCCCTCAACATGGGGAGGATGTCCCCATGTTGATGGGGACAAGGGCCTCATCCCCACAACCCTTGCCCGGTGGTTGTGGGGGTCTGCGGGCGGGGGGCTTATCGGAATCTGGAAGACCCCTTTAACAAAGGGGACCCCCAGATCCCGCCCCCCCCTATGTGAATTGGTAAGGGGTACATTGTACCCCTACCATTTCACGAAGAAAGCGTAAAAAAATGTTTAAAAAACACACAAACACCTTGAAAAAGTCCTTTATTTAAAAAAAAAAACATTCCAGCGGTGAAATCCAGTGTCCCGCGGCGATCCCGATGTCCAGCGCTGTCCTTCATTGGTTGTGCCTGAGCGTACCTGATGGGGAACTCCCTCTCAGTGTTTTAAATGTATAGACCCGCCCCTTCTAAAGTTCCCCATCAGGTCCGCTCAGCGGACCAGATGCGGAACATGAGAAGGGGCGGGTCTATACATGTATTACCAAAGTGAGAGCAGTTCCCCATCAGGTCCGCCCCCTCGGTATGTCGGACCCGCCTACGTCATTGGCTTGAGCGGGGAACATCCTTCACTATTACACAGTGAAGGAAGTTCCCCGCTCAAGCCAATGACGTAGGCGGGTCCCACATACCGAGGGGGCGGACCTGATGGGGAACTGCTCTCACTTTGGTAATACATGTATAGACCCGCCCCTTCTCATGTTCCGCATCTGGTCCGCTGAGCGGACCTGATGGGGAACTTTAGAAGGGGCGGGTCTATACATTTAAAATACTGAGAGGGAGTTCCCCATCAGGTCCGCTCAGGCACAACCAATGAAGGACAGCGCTGGACATCGGGATCGCCGCGGGACACTGGATTTCACCGCTGGAATGTTTTTTTGTTTTTTTTTTAAATAAAGGACTTTTTCAAGGTGTTTGTGTGTTTTTTTAAACATTTTTTTACGCTTTCTTCGTGAAATGGTAGGGGTACAATGTACCCCTTACCAATTCACATGGGGGGGGCCGGGATCTGGGGGTCCCCTTTGTTAAAGGGGTCTTCCAGATTCCGATAAGCCCCCCGCCCGCAGACCCCCACAACCACCGGGCAAGGGTTGTGGGGATGAGGCCCTTGTCCCCATCAACATGGGGACATCCTCCCCATGTTGAGGGCATGTGGCCTGGTACGGTTCAGGAGGCCGCTCTCTCGTCCCCCCCTTTTCCCCTGCGGCCGGCCAGGTTGCGTGCTCGGATAAGGGGTCTGGTATGGATTTTTAGGGGGACTCCACGCCATTTTTTTTTAAATTTGGGGTGGAGTTCCCCTTAAAATCCATGCCAGATCTGAAGGGCCTGGAATGGATATTTGGGGGAACCCCACGTCAATTTTTTTTTTAATTTGGGGCGGGGTTCCCCTTAATATCCATTCCAGACCTGAAGGGCCTGGTAATTGAATTCTGGGGAACCCCCACGAAGCTCATCCCTAGTCCTTATAATAGAGAAAGCCTTCACTTTTTGAGATCTAGACCACCTTAAAGAGTGAGAACAGCCTGATGATTTGGTATCCTTATTGGAAGGTGCCATTATGTGATTTCTATCACTGGAGATCCCAAAATGCTTAAAATAGGCACATGTGGCTTGGGTTTAGATACAGGGGGAGATTTACTAAAATCGGTGCACACAAATTCTGGTGCAGCTGTGCATATTAACCAATCAGCTTCTAGGTGTTATTGTCAAAGCTTAATCGAACAAGCTGAAGTTAGAAGCTGATTGGTTACTATGCACAGCTGCACCAGATTCTGTGTGCACCAGTTTTAGTAAATATCAATGTTTCCAGACCAGGACTGAGAACAGGGGAAGCACCAGAAACACCTTGAGATTTGCACTTTTCTTTCCATGATTAGCTGTCTGGAATCACTAGTAATGGGGCATGGACAATGTTTAACTAAACTCTTTGCACGTTCATATACACAGGTATGCTCCCACAAGTGATTTTTATTTGTAAGGGACCACACAGTAAATGCATACTGGATTTTGGAACTTTACAGATTTCTTATTAGCATATTCCTAGGCTAGTTGATATATTGTTTAAAGTCAAACAATAATTTTCAGGTTGTATTACATAACTCTTTAAACTTTTGATTTCTCAATAATTCCCTATATTGTTTTTATTAAACATTGGCATTTTATAACATTTCCATCAGTTACCTTGATTTAAATTCCATACCACCATTGTATTCAAGTCTCTTAGTTCCATACTCTTTCAGAGTACATATTACCAAAATGTTAAAGCCAGGTGGTATCCGTTTAACAGGTTTTGGAATATAAACATAAACTGCTACTTTGTGCATGATTACAGTAGGTGTTACTCAATATTGCTGTAGTCAGTGACTGCCAGTTTTCCTCCATGTTCCTTGCTGAATGTCTGTTAATGGGTTCCAGGAACCGCTGTTTTATGGGTGTTTCCTTTTAGCCAAACACGTTCTTGGTAAGTACCTGATATACAGTTCCTAAAGAGTATATTTCATTTGGATACCTCTGATGTTACAAAAATATTATATGTTCAGCAGGAATTTTCCAAGAGAAAAGAGAAAAAAGTGATTGACACCTTTCCTGTGAAGTACTTTACGAACAGCTGTTGCGATGAATTTAGTTTTTATGAAGAAATGCTGAAATGGCAACTAAAAGACATAGAAGAGCATAGCACGTTGTAATGTAGTGCTAAGGGTTATGCAGCCTTGGTGTATTCAAAGTCCGGATAATATGTAGCAGAATTATGAGAAAGGTATAGAGAAACTGCTGCTAAAAAACATGAAAACTCGTTCACTCGAACATTGGATTGAAGCAACATTTTGCTTTGACAAGCATTCCAGTACAGGTAGTCCCCGAGTTACGAACGGGCTAGGTAATATAGGTTTGTTCTTAAGTTTAATATGTTCGTAAGTCGGAACAGCATGCGCAGAACGGCAGAGACGTCGTTTTCCGATGTTCTGTCGAAAGTGCCTGCCGTTGAAAAGTGGCCGCGCATGTCGAGTCGTTCGCAAGTCGGATGTTCGTAACTCTGGGACTGCCTGTAATGTCTGCCAAACAACTTATCATTTATATAATCTATAAGCAGAAACTTTCCTCTATTCTGTCCCCAGAGACCCAGTTATTCACCTGTTAGGCTCCACCACCTTGCATCTTGCACAGCATAGAGAAGATGATACTAGGCTGTCAACCACCGCCCATGTGTGAGAGACATCTCTACTTTTTTGGAACAAGGATGGACCTCTGCTTATTTGGGACACGGATGGACCTCTGCTTATTTGGGACACGGATGGACCTCTGCTTCAATGGGACAGGGACAACTATTTACTGCATTTGACAGTGGCTGGACGGTGGGGACAGATAGTGATGAACATGAGAGCTTAGTGGTTGACTTTTGCTAAAAAGTCAGAATTTGCACATCTGTGTCTTTGCTATTAGTACATTTAAGCTGCATGTTTAAAAAGAGCATGTATTCCACAGTGGTGGTGCCTTCTAGCACTAGGGTTCATCAGTTCAAATCCCAACACAGACACTACCTGCATGGAGTTGCATGTTTCCCCTGTGTTTGTGTGGATTTCTACTCTCACTCCAAAGAAATGCTGGTGGGTTATCTGGTTTCTGTCTAAATTTGCTCCGTTATGTGTATGTATGTGTCTAAAAGGAAACAAACCACAATCTGCCCTTTGGGAACCAGTGCTCTGGCTCCAGTGCTCTGGCTCCAGTGCCTCCACACTAAAATGACAATCCAGTGATAGAAGAGTGTTGGTTACTTAGTATCATCCATGAAAGTAATTCTTTATTGTCTAACGCCTTTGGGGCAAAAGCCTTACTTATAGCACTCTGATATGTAGCCCATAAATAATCACTTTTATTGATGATTTCCAGTAGTCGGCTTCATACTACCGATGCATGAGTCTGTTAGGTTGCTGAGAGAACGCGATCAAGCATGCTTCCAGCACAAACACAAGAGCGCATATATTCAGTGCCCAGGAAGGAAGCCCACTTCCTTGATGATACATACATACACGTGTTAGGTGGTTATAAATTGGTTAAAAGAAGTATGGACTTAAAAAAAAATAAACATTTATACTCGCCTAGGCGGATGCAGCATCGATCCGATGCTGCACCTGTCCCTCGCCGGCTCTGCAGTGAGAACTGAACAATCAAACACCGCTGATTGTTCAGTTCTCCCCTCCGCTCTGAGCAGAAAGCCGTAACTGTCAATCAGTGGCTCTCTGCTCTCCCTCCAGTGCTCACTGGAGTGCTAGGCTGTGGAGGGAGCGGGAGCGGCTGGGCCAGGTACCAGTCCAGGCATCTGGCTGGATCCCGAGTGACATCAGCTGACAATGGACTTTAGCCCGCTGTCGGCTGAAAAAGGTCACAGGAGTGCAGGACGAACGGCAATCCTGTGAGCTACAGGAGAAAATAGCTTTGGCTACACTTCTCCTTTAACCCTTTCCCGCCGAGCGGACGCATATATGCGTCCTCGGCTTTCGGTTGTTATACCGGGATGATGCCTGCAGCTGCAGGCATCATCCCGGTACCGTTGTTTAGAGCCGGCGATTGGCTTTCCAGGTATAACAACCGATGCAGCTAAAAGCCACTCAGTTGTTATACCGGAGGAGCGGGAGGGGCCTCCCACCGGGAGACCCGATCGACGATCCACCACCTTGGGCGCCTAGAGAGAGACTGAATCGAAGCCGCGAACTGCTTTGATTAAGTCTCTTCACTGTAACCACGGAAGCGATGTCATGACGTCACGTCCGGGTTACTCGGCTGCCAATGGCGCCGGATTTAAAAAAGTGCACAGTATTCAGAATCTACGTTTTCGGCGATCTGAGTACTTTGAAGTGCAAAGGAGAGATTGGGGGTCTTTTAGACCTCCGATCTCTCCATAGAGAGTACCTGTCATCACTTATTACTGTCACAAGGGATGTTTACATTCCTTGTGACAGCAATAAAAGTGATCAATTTTTTTTTTTTTTTAAACACTATTTTTTATTATAAAAATAATTAAAATAAATAAGATTTTTTTTTTTTTTTTAAAGCGCCCCTGTCCCCGCGAGCTCGCGCAGCAAAGAAAACGCATACGGAAGTCACGCCCGCATATGAAAACGGTGTTCAAATCACACATGTGAGGTATCGCCGCGATCGTCAGAGCGAGAGCAATAATTATAGCCATAGACCTCCTCTGTAACTCTAACCTAATAGCCATAAAATTTTTTTAAAGCATCGCCTATGGAGATTTTAGGGTACCGTAGTTTGTCGCCATTCCACGAGTGCGGGCAATTATAAAGCATGACATGTTTGGTATCTATTTACTCGGCGTAACATCATCTTTCACATTATACAAAAAAATTGGACTAACTTTACTTTTTAATTTTTTTAAAATTCATGAAAGTACATTTTTCCAAAAAAGTTGCGTTTAAAACACAGCTGCACAAATACTGTGTGACATAAAATATTGCAATGATCACCATTTTATTCTCTAGATTCTCTGCTAAAAAAATATATATAATGTTTGGGGTTTCTAAGTAATTTTCTAGCAAAAAATATGCATTTTATCTTGTAAACACCAAATGTCAGAAATAGGCTTAGGCATGAAAGGGGAGAGAGGGTATAGTGCAGTAGCTTAGCGGTTAGCAATGCCTTGTAGCGCTAGAGTACCCAGTTTAAATCTCAGTCAGGATGGAGTCTGCATATTTCCCCCCACACTCCACTTATATTGCTCCTGACTTAAATGATCGTAGTATATGTATACATGTGATATAGGGACCTAAGATTGTAAACACATTGTGGGCAGTGACTGATGTGAATGGGGAACATACTATATGTAAAGCATTGCATAAATTGTTAGTGCCATGAAAATACCCGTAATAAATAAATACATGCTCGAAACAGCTGATATAGCAGATTATGAAGAGAATTAACCAATTCCAGACTGCCCACTGCACATTTACTGTGGCAGGGTGGCCCGGCTCCACGAAACAATGCACCTGTACGTTGCTGCTTCTTCCGGGGCTGGGGCATGCGCCCGCCCCCCGGCAACACACTTTCACTGTGATTGGACACAGCGGGAGCCAATCAGCGGGTCTGGCGGACCCAATGTTCGCTGGCACCCTGTGATCTCTCAGAGAGAGGCAGAACACTGTTCTGTCAAAGGGGAAGATGGAGATCATGTGTTTCTGCTAAGCAGGAACATAGATCTATCTCTTCCCCCAGTCAAAGCATCCCCCACACAGTTGGCAAACACTCCCTAGGAGCACATGTAACCCTTTGATCGCCCCTGATGTTAACTCCTTTCCTGCCAGTGTCATTAGTACAGTGGCAGTGCAGTTTTCTTTAGCACTGATCACTGTATTGGTGTCACTCTTTCCCAAAAAGTGTCACTAAAGCCCTGTACACGCGCTCAAAAGTCTGCCGTGAAAACCGAGACGAAAGCCGAAAACCCGACAGGAAAACTGCCATGGAGCTTTGGCCGGGAATCCCGGGCGTGTCAATGCTCCATGGGCACTGCCTCACAGTTTTTCCCATAGAGCATTAGTAAATCTTGCCGAAAAAAAACCCGACGGGAAATAGAGAGCAGGTTCTCTATTTTTCCTGGGCAGTTTTCCTGTCGGGAAAACTGCTAGGGAGCATACACATGTCCGGTTTTCCCGTCCAAAAGCTATCTTGGCAGTTTTCCTGGCAGGAAAAATGGTCGTGTGACATGGGCTTTAGTGTCAGATTTGTCCGCAATGCCGGAGTCCCGCTAAAAATCCCTGATCGCCACCATTACTAGTAAAAATAAAAATAGATGCCCCAAAGTTTGAAGACGTGATAACTTTTGTGCAAACCAATCAATATACACTTATTGGGATATTTTTTTTTACCAAAAACATGTAGCAGAATACATATTGGCCTAAATTGATGAAGAAATTTGATTTTTTACATTTTTTTTATTGGATATGTTTTATAGCAGAAAGTAAAAAATATTGTTGTTGTTTTCAAAATTGTCTGTCTTTTTTTTGCTTATAGTGCAAAGAATAAAAACAGAGGTGATCAAATACCACCAAAAGAAAGCTCTATTTGTGGGGAAAAAAGGACATACATTTTGTTTGAGTACAGTGTTGCATGAACGCGCAAATACCAGTTAAAATAGTGCAGTGCCAAATTGCAAAAAATGCTCTGGTCAGAAAGGGGGTGAAACCTTCTGGGGCCAAAGTGGTTAAAGGAATCAATAATAAGATGTCTGGTAATAACACATACAGTATTATTGTCTGAAAGCTGGTGAGCATTGATAGTCATTTCTAAAAGCTTGACATTTTTCAGGCATTTTGTGAGAATCTTCTTCCTGGTGTGTTAAGGCAGTTTCATTTCCTGTGAAATTGCTTAGAACAAGTGTTTCTGAACATATTGCAAGCATTTTATGAGAAATTCTATGATATATAATGGGAGATGACATTATGCTGTGAATGTTGCATGCAGAATTTTATCAATATTCCTCAGTCTTCATCACCATATAACCTTGGTGTGAACAATTTTGAGTTGCCAGTGCAGAGAAAAGCAGCAACATGCTGAGAATCACTTGTGGTGTGAACAAGCCTAGAATAGACAGAGTATTCCTGCAGTGCAAGGAAATGTTGGTAGGTTGGCATTGAATCTATCACAGCCTTTTTATTTTGTCATAAATTCCAATGGCAGTGTATGTGCCAGGGGCGGCCCATCCATTACAGGGCACATGGGCTCCCCCCTACCGTCCATCGCCGCCTCCCCTATCCATGCGTACGGCCCCTTTCATGACACCGGCGCATGGATTCTAATGCAGAGGGGCTGTTTTTTTGAAGCACCGATTAGAGCCAGAGGCTCTATTAGGCTTCAATATAGGGTGGGCTTGGGTCGCAGAGAGTGCGCTCCGAGCCCACCCAGGTGTGTTACAACAGCTAATCAATATTCGCTGTTGTAACACTGATCCTCCTCCAATCAGGAAGCGGATTTTGACACCGGTCACCCGATTGGCTGAAAGGATAGGTGGTCCTTTTGGATGCCTAGGAGGAGGAGGGGAGGAGCTGGAAGCCGCCATCGAGCAGAGGACTCGGAGCCGAGCAGCTGCCCATCACCCGCCGCGATGGGGTAAGTGCCAGAGCGACCGACAAACAGTGGGGGCATGCCGCTCGGGGGGGATGGGTGCTTGTTTGCCGCTCCCCCCAAAAAAACACCAGCCGCCACTGGTTTGTGCAATTGACTTCTCCGTTCTAATCATCTCCTGCCACCCCTTATTCTACCTTTTAAAAATTCCTCTATATGCAGCAAGAGGAGTGGAAAACCTTGGAGAGATAAGATAGGGAGGGATTGGAGTTAGCAATCCTTGCAGAGGGGATTTGCTCCCGAAGTATCCAACAGGTAATGGAATCCGATAAGTGATTCAGCTCACCTACAGAAACCCAAAACTAAAATACCAGTTGTAAGAGGACTTTGGGTGGTATGCTATATCTACTCTTACTTCAAATGATAAATTATCCCATGTGTAGCTTGCATGTGCATATTCACCATTTAATCAATCAAAAAGTTGTTTGTATCTAGAGTGTGTAAGTGCACTTACAACGTCTCCCAGACTTCTGTAAAATATGCTTCAAGCACCTCATTCTATCTTTTAAAATAGGACCCACAGCCTCATTAGACCTACTGTTTTATTTCAATACCAGGAAATGTCTTTAGGCAGAGCCACTAATTGGCTTGTTAGGGAGTCAGTCATGACCTCCAGTAGGCCCAGCAGTTAGATAAATATATGAATCATTTTAGTTGCCAAGAATGTGTTAGCACGGGTCTGTGTGTGTATGTGTGTGGGGGGGGGGGGGGAGCTTGCATGTTAAAATCTTATATCTTGCTGGGAGTCTAGGTTTGCAACATTTGTTCCAATGATCAAATAATGAAAGTTCTGGACACCTCTAGGATCCATTGTAATTTATGTTTCAGCTGTCGGGGTATGGGATGCTTATCCAGAGAGGTGCCCTGGGGTCTATGTGCAGTTTAGTGCCTATTGCTCAGCATAGGCCACATTTGGTTTGCAGCAGATTTTGCATCAGGGCCCAGTTTTTCTCTAGAAAAACTTAGCAAGCACCTGGTTGCTGTCATTCCTAACCTTCTGCTTTTCCCATTATCAGAGGTGAGTGGAACTTGGCAGCCAGTAGCCTCACAGTTCATTAGCTGGTTAATGTGAACAAGGTTGCGTGAGCAGAGATGAAGGCAGACTAATGGAAGACCACTGAGGCATCAAATGCACTTCTATGTGAAAACCAGTTAATATGTTTTATTTATCAGGCTAATTGCACATCTCAGCATTTTAGTGGTAGGCATTGTAATCATTAGCTACTTTACACAGCAAATCTAGACAATACGCCAAATGAATCAGTTATATGGTAAAGTAATAAAGTCCACTTAGTTTACCATTTAAAGTGGCATTAAAGTGGTTGTAAACCTCAGACATGAAATATGAACAAAGCATACCCTCTACAGTGTGTACTTTGTCATTTCTGTCTGCTGCCTTGTTCTTCTGCTATCTCCATGAATACATTTTGTAAGGTTTCCTGACACCAAGAGGAAAAAGTCGACAGGGGAGATATCTCCAGCACACAGCATGTGGTTGACAGCCTCAGCTCTGTCCCTGTGTGCTGTTTGAAGGAGGGTGTATTCCTTCCCTCCAATCAGCTCTCAGAGCTCTCCTCAATGAGCTCTGCAGAGTGTAATTTCAGCACTTCTCCCCCTATTTTCTGACAGCTCAGACAAGCTGTTAAAAACTCTGGGCTTTGAACAAATGTAGAGAAAACTGCAAATAAACAGGTGCAACTTATGTAGGAGGATTTGATTCATCTCTGTGCATCAGCTGAGGCCAGTCACTTGTTATAAAGGTTGTAAAGCCACTTGTAATGTTACTACAATCCACTCTCACGTGACTGGCCGCCTCTCTCCCCTCTCTCCCTTCTGAAAGCTGCAGTGGGAGAGACTGAAAACTCCCGCTGACGTCAGCCAAGAGGAAAGGAGGAGAGAGGTGGCCAGTCACGTGACCGCCGGGAGATGCTCTGAAATAAGGTAGATCTCTGCTTTTTTCATTAATGAACATACAGTGGGGCACATATTGTTACCTAACAGACAGATTGTTGTAACATTAAACTGTCATTAAATCAGCAGGAGGGGAGAATTAGGGAGCGGACAGAGCTGACAAGTAGGGAGGGGGGGAGAGGGGGGGAGGACAGAGGAGAGCTGTGGTTGACGGAGGCACATAAACTGACAACGGTGTCAGGGCTCAGCAGCCATTATAAACAGTGGTCAGTTTACAGGGAAGAGGGCAGAACCAGGCAGGATCAGACAGGTATTTCAGGTGATACCGGGGGCCAAATTACACAGCACAAGCACTGTGCTATAGAACATGATTTAAAGGACAGGATCCATTTTTTGGGGGGGGTTATAAACACTTGAACACATGATTCAGAAGCTCTGGCTCCCCTGTGTAAGAGACCGCTTGAAAATGGTTATGAGTTCCTGGATCCATGACATCACCCATAAGTTCCCATGGCTCATTTGTTGTCGGCCTTCCCGCCACTCCCCTGCAGCAGCAGATCATTGACACAGGGAAGTCACAGCTGCTTGATCATATGACCAGACTGGATCCATGACATCACCCATAAGTTCCCATAGCTCATTTGTTGTCGGCCTTCCCGCCACTCCCCTGCAGCAGCAGATCATTGACACAGGGAAGTCACAGCTGCTTGATCATATGACCAGACTGGACCAGATAAAAAAGAAATGGGCATGTACACAGATCTTTTTTATACATGGTATGCAGGATAGGTAGGAGAAGGAGGGAGGGAATGTTTTTAAGAATAGTAGAGTTAGATTGTTCTTCCACTTTACGAAACATGTTAAGCAAAGAATGTAGACTGCCTTTGTTGAGCTCTCCTACTGGAAATCCTGCTTGTGCAGCTGTCATAATGATGCACTGGCTAAAATACTTTGTGGGGTTGATTTACTAAAGGCAAATAAACTTTGCACTTTGCAAGTGTAGTTGCACTCATTTTCCCCAGAGCTTAGGGAATGTGGTGAAGCTTCACATTGTAAAGAATACCCAATTGGGAAGATAAAAAAGCAAACTTTTTGCTTGCACATGATTGATAGAAATTAGCAGAACTTCACAACTTTCACTAAACTCTTGGGAAAATGAGTGCAACAACACTTGCAAAGTGCACAATCTACTTGCCTTTAATAAATCTACCCCTTTCAGTCACTGACCAAGATCACTAGGTAAATAAGGAGTACTGACCTCACTTCGATTTTACTTGCTGCTTGTTCCAGGTCAACGACTCAAAAAGCATTGAAATCACAGACAGCCAAGCAATTAGCAGAAGCAATTTTCTGTAAGCTCAGCTATGGCAGCTACATAAGCTTGCCAACAAAGATTTTCATAATACAAGCTATAATAAATGTTCTTAGAAACCTTACGGGACTGCTGTGTAGCAATGCAGCCTCACGACCCTGTATTGCTCAGTGCCTTACATAGAAAACTTCAAGGGGTAGTAGGTATCTATTGTTTTGCACAGGCATCCTTACAGGAGGGGAGGGCAGGCAGTTGACCTCTTCAGTGTGCTCCTGCTTCTTCATTGTCCAGTCACAAGCTTGGGTGGTTCCTGGACCAGACTGTACTTCATAAGTACACTGCAGTCTGGAAAGAGGTCCAGGACCTGGTGCTTTCTTATGAGGATATCATTATCACAGGACTAGCAAAATAGAGCCAAATATTTAGCACGTAAAACTGCTTACATATATGTAATTAAAAAAAATCTGAATTTTGAAAAGTTGTCTGCTTATCGTATTTAAAAAAAAATTAGTTATACAATTAATTGCAATATAAAGAAGAACATTGTAAACACAGCTTGCATATGACATAAGTACACATGATAATCTACATTTTTTGTTTATTGTTAATTGACACACACTTTATATGTATTCATATCAGACCACTCTGAGAGCTTTATAGCTACGGGATGGAGTCTGTAATTTACCAGAAGCCGTCTGATTTATCACCGTGTAGCAATGTCATAAAAACTCTGAGAAGACTATAACTAGTGGCTACAAATCATTGTAATAGAAGAGCCGCTAGCTGTGTATTTTGTAGGGTATAATTAGTGGTCAGAGTAACTGGAAGAAAACAGGTGTCAACAACTTCCTTGTTTTGAATTCCACTTGTCAAAGAGTACCAATCATTTAGTGATTATCCGCTCTATTATCTGCTCTGTATTTATAATCACATGGCACATTTAGTATACACATCTCACTGAGGACCATATAACCTATGCAGGTTTATTCAGCATAAGGAGCAAAGTGCAGTATTCATAGGGAACTATCAAAATTCAGTATGTACCGGTCTGACCCATCAAACGTGAATTGTGAATGGTTTCTGCAGGTCATTGCGCTTTGTATTCATCTCCTTGTATTGTTTATGGAATACGCGTGATGCATTGGGTTGATATATTAAAGGAGTAGAGACTGTTCAATGAGCAAAGTAGATATTCACTTAGTTTAGGTAAAGCTGGCTATAGATAGAATAAATCGATCCATGTATGGATGGATTCAAATTCAATCCATTTATGACCAGACTAGTCGATCCATCAATCGACTTCAGTGCAACAAGCCTGTCTGATTTTTTTACGCAATCACTGCCGGAAACCATAGTCACCATCAGTGATAATTGTGTTTTGCTGGCAGGGTACGCTCCACCGCCAGCAGAACACAATAGCGCTGAAGCACTGTGACTGACTGTGTTGATAGGGGAATCTAGCAGTTTTCTTTCCTTCTACCCAAGCATAATCTATGCAGTGGAATTTCACTGCTCTGTGTCCCCCCGTGTTTTTTTTTATTTTTCAGTCTGTTTTTGCCTTATAACCTGAATTAGCATACTCATCAGTGACGGCTGGTGCTTCAAACACCCTTGCAAGCCCCCCAACCCCGCACTTACCCCATCCAGGTCGTGGGCCGCTTTGGCGACTTCCATGGCTTTTTCTCCCGGCCAATCCGGTCTCAGGACCCACTTCCTGCCCTGATTGGCTGGGAGGAAAAGCAGAAAGACAATAGCGAATGTTGATTCGCTATTGCCACAAGAGGGCGGGCTCAGGGCACAGTGTTCTGCGCCCTGAGCCCAACCTCCGGCTCTAATCATGTGCTTCACAAAAAAAAACCTTGTAGAACTCTGTGTCCGACGCCCCCCATGGAGATTAGGGGCCAGCACATAGAGATTAGGGGGGTGGCGCACTTATGGACGGTCATTGGATTATTAAAGTGAACCTATTTACTAAGTTAATTGAATATTCACTTTTCTCACTGAAAAGTCACTACTTCTTTACTAAATCAACCCCAGTATCTCTAATGTGTAATTAGGATTTAGAAAATGATAGACAGTTTATGGATTACTTTTTCTGCAAAAGCAAGTTAATGTAAGTGGTAAATAATTGGGCCAATTTTTCTATGTGATTTATGTAATTCTGTTAAAAAAAGGCAAATTTATACAATTTATTCATCCAAGTAAAAAAGCCGCGGGTTCCATTAAAATGTAATGATGCATAAAGCTCTAATAATTTTACCAGCTGAAAATGGAAAAATACATGTTTGGTAAAGAAATGTATGTTATAATTGTTAATTTAAAGGGCTTTTCCACTTTATGTGAAAAGTACAGTATATCCCTGCTCCTTACCTGTTTAAGCAGCACAGTTCATGCAGTATAATTGTACTACCAGCAACATAACTAATTAGATGTATTATGTTATCATTGATGTAGTTCTGAATAAATGAATGCATGCAGTTAGAATACCTTTCTTTTTGGACATTTCATTTTATAACGTTAGCAAAATTTCATGGATGAGTTCCTCAAACTTCCTGTACAAGTATGCAGAGGACGGATGAGAAATAAAGTGTGTGTTCTTTGGCACAACACAACTTGGCTAATGAAGTACACATTTGAATGTAATGTTCCATTTCAAGGGTAGTTCCATGATGTTTTATAGCAAAGGCTCTTAAAGTGGAACTGAAATAAAAAAGCAAAGGTTTGCTATGTCTTAGGGAAAAATAAGATGAGTTAATTGTGCCTAAGTAGTGCCCTGAAAATGTATCTTTTGTCTTGAATTTCACCTGGAAAAAAGCAGTGCAACCTTGGTATGTGAGGATGTCTAGGCACTCCTGTACCTGTAGACTCATAGCTGTATATCTGCAGTGTGCATTGCTGCCTATGTCTGCTAGTCTCAGAATTTGGAGTGATATTTGGTGATGTCACTACTGTGCTGCTCACTGTTCTCCTTTCCGGGGTTCTGATATGAGGGGGAAAAGCCCTGCCTCTACCAATAAAAACAAGGCATGATAAGTCAGTAATGGGGCAAGATCAGCTGCAGGAGTCCACAGGCAACATTGGTGACTAACCTTTTCATTTTGTGTACAGCTTCCAAAGTTCAGGTTTTCATTAACTGAAGTTACAGTACAGACTGCAGACAACCCAAATGTAAATAGAACAATGTTTACTTTAGCATGGACCTGCAAAAAAATCTTTTTTCAGAATACAGGAAAATAAAGGAAGAGGTAGGCACAGTTTCCAAAAAAAGTTTGAGACTTGTTCATGGTAAAATTGGAGGAAAAGGAAACTATGCGTTAATAACAGTAACAAATCAAATTTCATCTTTCGTTTTTATATTTTTAAAGCAATCTATGCTTCCTTCTGCTTTTTCTAATGCATTTAAAATGTTTGTCTGAACATGACACTTTGCTACAATGTAAAGTAGTGAGTGTACAGCTTGTGTAACAATGTAAATTTGCTGTCCCCTCAAAATAACTCAACACACAGTCATTAATGTCTAAACTGCTGGCAACAAAAGTGAGTACACCCCTAAGTGAACATGTCCAAATTGGGCCCAATTAGCCATTTTCCCTCCCTGGTGTCATGTGACTAGTTAGTGTTACAAGGTCTCATGTGTGAATGGGGAGCAGGTGTGTTAAATTTGGTGTTATTGCTCTCACTCTCTCATGATGGTCACTAGAAATTCAACATGGCACCTCTTGGCAAAGAACTCTCTGAGGATCTGAAAAAAAGAATTGTTGCTCTACATAAAGATGGCCTAGGCTATAAGAAGTTTGCCAAGACCTGAACCTGAGCTGCATCACGGTGGCTAAGATCATACAGCTGTTTAACAGGACAGGTTGCACTCAGAATAGGCCTCGCCATGGTCGACCAAAGAAGTTTAGTGCACATGCCCAGCGTCATATCCAGAGGTTTTCTTTGGGAAATAGACATATGAGTGCTGCCAGCATTGCTGCAGAGGTTGAAGGGGTGGGGGGTCAGCCTGTCAGTGCTCAGATCATACTCCGCACCCTGCATCAAATTGGTCTGCATGGCTGTCGTCCCAAAAGGAAGCCTCTTCTAAAGATGATGCACAAGAAAGCCCACAAACAGTTTGCTGAAGACAAGCAGACTGAGGACATGGATTACTGGAACCATGTCCTGTAGTATGATGAGATCAAGATAAACTTATTTGGTTCAGATGGTGTCAAGCGTGTGTGGCAGCAACCAGGTGAGGAGTACAAGGACAAGTGTGTCTTGCCTACAGTCAAGCGTGGTGGTGGGAGTGTCAAAGTCTGAGGCTGCATGAATGCTGCCGGCACTGGGGAGCTGCAATTCATTCAGGGAACCATGAATGTCAACATGTACTGTGACATACTGAAGCAGCGCATGATCCCCTCCCTTCAGAGACTAGGCCACAGGGCAGTATTTCAACATGATAACAACCCCAAACACACCTCCAAGACATTTACTGCCTTGCTAAAGAAGCTGAGGGTAAAGGTGATGGACTGGCCAAGCATGTCTCCAGACCTAAACCCTGTTGAGCATCTGTGGGGCATCCTCAAACGGAAGGTGGAGGAGCGCAAGGTCTCTAACATCCACAAGCTCCCTGATGTCTTCATGGAGGAGTGGGAGAATACTCCATTGGCAACCTCTGAAGCTCTGGCCCAAGAGGGTTAAGGCAATGTTGGAAAATAATGGTGGCCACACAAAATATTGACACTTTGGGCCGAATTTGGACATTTTCACTTAAGGGTGTACTCACTTTTGTTGCCAGCGGTTTAGACATTAATGGCTATGTGATGAGTTTATTTGAGGGGACAGCAAATTTACACTGTTATATATATCCTCAAGTTTTATGCCTTTCCTGTTTGTGTTAACAGTGCAGTGGCTCTGCTGCACTGATATCAAAAGCAGCATCGTCAGTCCTGTCTGTGTTGTTCCCTGTTAGGCCCCTTTTGCACAATCGGTCCAGTCGGGTCTGCCTTTCTATTTTTCAGGTGGACTCGATCTGGCCCTCCATTCTCCTCTATGGAACAGCAGATGTCACCCGCCTAACTCCAATCCGATCTGGAAAAAACAAATGAAAGGGAATCCGTTCCCCTCTGTCTGCCTGGATTGGATTGGAGGGTAGTCTGGTGTAAATGGACAGCAGCTTCATTTATATCTGACTGCCAATAGAGCAGAGCAGGCTGTGTCCACTCTGCATAAGTCAAGCAGACACAGACCTGTCACCCACCCACTCTGCTCAGCTCAGCAAATAATCAACGCATAGATTCCCTGTTGAGAAAAGCAGAGCCAGCCCGTGTGAAAGGGGCCCTAAACTGAAGAACACCTTCTGGTCTCATTATCTCTAAAAACATGGGTGGGGGATTTGAAGTCTACCAGAGGAAAACTCAGGCAGGACTTATTGCACTGACTGGGATTTTACTGCAGCAGAAACAGAGTTGTCAGCCCAATTAGGAGGTTTGCATTAAATCACCTACAAAGTCGAATTCTCTAATTCACTATTTAAGCAGAGTGGGTGCAATTTGCTTGGGAAAAAAAATGGCTCCATTTGTGTTTTTTGTAGAGTGCAGTTGGAGTAGTTTTATTTATTTTATTTAGTGCTCTTTGTGTTTATGTTTTTTTGCATTTAGGCGTTATTTGTGTACTTCAATTGTTTTTAGTTCACCTTTTGCAGTTTTTTATTCTTTGATAAAAGTGTAAAACAATGTTGTAACTGAGAGACTGTTTTTTGGCATAAGAACAGATCCAGGGTAGTTGAAATGAGTTTCCGTCAATCTCGGATGCAATTTAAAACCCATTGCACCCTTAAAAATCATCCAAAAAATTATAATGTTGCTTTCCATATTCAACCCCGAGACATACAAGACAGCAATGCACAGAGCAGTGAAATGTATTACAATAGTTTACAATTTAAGAATACCCTTAAAGCTTAAACTGATAGGTTTACAGGTAAAGACAATAAAAAGGTCAGAGAGGACATGAAATATTACTAAGAATGATGGCTTTAAATTATTGCAGTATAGAAAAACAGCTCAAGGTCTTCTTTTAGGTGGGAGGTCTGTGCAGAAGTGTGTATTAAATATAGCCTATTGGCCTGGGATTAAGAAAGCCACAAAAGAGGTATTTAAAGTATTTACTAGGATAACATGCTTTTCTTTCTTCTTTAATTTCTACAAACATAAGTTTTTCTGAGCATTATGTGCCTCATAATGCAAACATACATCACACAATAGTGAAAATGCCTTTGGGTAGTATCCTTTGGCAAAATAATATATTTGCTTTGAAACTAAAAGGAGAAATATAATTCTTTGAGCAATACCAAATATTGCATTGCGATTGCTTATTCATAAATTAAATGATCTTCGTACCCTAAATAGTTATTTTGGTTAGGGTTGAATGCTTGCAGGACAAAATACATGTATCATTTACTTAAGAGTCTACATTGATGAGATCTGCTGCCAGTACTGCCCATAAAACGCATGGAGTCTCACCTCTACTACTGTGATGAGGGTTGGCTCTTCCGATTTAATTACCTTTACTATGAACTACTCAGGAATAAAGGAAAATAGGGTTGAGTCTCCCTCATTATGGCTGTTATGGAGTGATTAAATATTATCAGATTTCAGGACCCCGAATCTACAAAGATGGATTCCATATGTTCTCTGGATCTCACCAGAAGGATTGTGACATCATCCTCACCCAGGCACCACAGGTGCAAGTCCTTATTGCAACAAGTACTTTTTTCTCACCTGTGTTCTTTTTTTTAGATGTGTAGGTCGTTGGCTGAATGTATTAAGCAGACCTTGAATTACGTACAAGATCCATTGTGACAGATTTGCTTTGCAGGAGGGACCATAAGCAGCCAGCACTTGCCCTCACTGTTCACCCCTCTTGGTATGGTTGCCACCTTTTGTGGGAGAACACACTACTTTTTCTTCCCTTCCACACGCATCACTACATGACAGCACTTGATCTGGTAGTTCGGGGTACCAGGTGCTGAACTATGGGAATGCAAAGAAATTGTCCTGTTTCCACATTTCTAGAAGGCTTGGGCGATTCTCCGGCAGTTTGGCAGCAGAGTGAGGCAGATATTTACATGGCCCTCCTTACTACTAAGCAAACATTGTCCTAATATTGGCAAAGTACAAGTTTGCTTTAAATGCAGAGATCTTGAAGCCACTCTTCAACTGATAAAAGATGCCAGTGGGGATTTAACCTGTAAGCATCTGCCAAAACACTAAAATAATATTTATTGGGTGGACAGATCCCATAAAGTATAAGTGTACGTTTAGTGAACCTACTTGCATTGTCCTATTAGTTTTATCAAGCATTTTCCGCAAATGATATACATACAGTACCTATAACATTAATGTAAGATCTTATCTATACAGCCTGCCCCGCAATGCATTTTCAGGAACTTTGCAGGCTAAATTTGCACATGCATGCCTCAACAGCTCATAGCAAAAAATCTAATTAAAAAGGTTTTTTAGGCTACTCATAGTATAACTGCATATGACTGCAGTTGTAGTCTCTAGCGTGCTACCTGTTGGCTACAAATAGTAAATCTGATTTATTCTTATATACTTCTTTTTATTGGCTGGTGTTTTATCCCAGCTGTAGTTTTCATGAGATGGCAATGTAAGCAACCAGTAAAAGTAATTATTAAGCGGCTAATACTGTCCCAGAAATACTGCAGCTATACTTAAGTCAGAAAATCCAATTGATTCTGTAGTTTTTCAAAAAATCAGGGCAGACAGTTTTTAGTAGATCTGTCATAGGTGCTTAGGGTGGGTTTGCAGCCATATCCAACCCAAGTACCTACATGAGTCAGTGTTGTTTGCAGGCAATTTTGTAGGTGGGTGTGTATGTAAAGCTGCAGACATAAGAACAAAGTGTGAACCAGTGAACACAATGAAGTGTATGCCTTAGATTTAAATTATTTATTCGATTAGGATACCTGCAGATTATGAAACTTTTGTTACCAAAGCAGTTAAACAAATGCAAAAGACAAATTTTGAGATGGAAATAAGAAGTGCAATTGGGCTGTGTTCCCAAAGTGAGTTCAGACCTAATTGTTCATGTATGTTTGCCCAGTGACACTTTAACTTTCCACTGCAACATATCCTGCCTGTCTAAACTCTGGCTTTGACTGGTGTTAAAGCTTAGACAGGGGTATGACATGATGACACCTTCACTGTCCAGTCCCCCCACCCAAACACACATCTTAGTGTTTGGGCCTGGTGATTGACCACTCATGCTCGAACACTGACACATAGGGAAGGTCACATGCTCCCCATACCCTAAAGTCTTACTCCCTTATTGAAGGCACTGGCAGTACTGGGAGCCAATGATGGAGTATAGCTGGGAAAGTTTATATTTCTAGGGGGTTGGGCAGATGGTGTCACTTGAATGGGCAAAGTGACAGTATCTCTGTAAAGTTCAAAAAAAGGAAAGCTTTTGTGAATGTCAAGTTGCCTTTTGAAGTGCAATTGAGGTGTATATTGAAAATATATGATGACAGGATGGCTTTGAAACTGTTTTGTTTTATAGTTGCTTTGCAAATTGCATCCATTCCTGAAGATGAATAACCTCACCATTAAAATTAAGAGCTGTCAGAGACACGTTATTTCTGATTCTCTTCACTGACAGAATGAGTTTGTATCTTATCCCAAACTGTACAAAAATGGAATTGGGGCGAGACTCAGTTTGATTTATGGAATCAGACAAGTAAGTGCTGGAATTGTGAATCATGCACTCTCAGACTAGTGGCTAGTGTAGCATCCCTTCTAAAATCATTTTGATTCAGTTTATCTTTTAATAGCGTGCATGCATTAGGCAAGTGTTAGACAATGTGTTGATGTCCTGTTGAATGTTTCCATGAGAGCATCATTAGATAGGAATGTACTCTTAAAAAAAGCATTTACTAGTAAAATCTGCCATGGAGGTAAATCCTAATGATATTCTGTATAGCTAAGACATATGACTTTCAATAGCCAACATATATACTGTACTGTATACAATGACAACATCATTTTAATCATCTTTAATGTGGTTAAACGGGCATTTAAAAGTACTAGTTACCATTTCATACAGTAGAGTAGCAGGAATGCTACGTTTCTTTTTGATCTTTATAAATATTAACATTGCTGTATTGAAAGTAATCTTGGCACAATTTTTGTGGCTTATACAAAATTCCATTTGGAACAGATAATAATGGAGTTAATCAGAATTTCCATTGATGCTGAGATTTAATGCAACCTATGTATTGACATCCTGAGCACGTGCATCTTCGAAATAAACTGCAATTCCTGTATTTAATTTTTTTAAATAGCGAAAGGTAGTAGTACCATTATAGTCTGCAGTGTGGTAGTAGTAAAATGTTCCAATGCAGTCAGTAGAGATGACACTCATAAAGCATTATTGGTCCTTTAAATTGGAAGATTTTTCATTACTCTCAGTGACAGAAGAAATAACAAAAGTCAACTACACACAATTGTCATTAAAGTAATCTGCTTGGTCCCCTTGCTGTTGCCACTGAAATTAAACTTCAGGAAATCAGCTAGCTATACAGATGAGATTAATACATTGCTACTGTTTACCTGTAAAAGAGGTTGTATTTAGGTCCATTCAGTCCTGGGATTTACATAGTCCTACCACACAGCACAGTCTGGAGCCTTGTTTTTTTCTGTTGCATTTGAGTAACACCGGCATGTGATTGGATTGTGAAGGATCAGCAACAGACTAATGAGGTCATCTTCTCTGCTCGCTCTTTCTATCAGAATATTCTTTGCGATAACATGTGAATGCAGAACACCTGATTGGCTCAGAGTGCTGCCTCTTACACTTTGTTTCCAAGTGCTGCTGTAAAAGTAATTACAAGAGGCTGAAATTAAGTCAAATTTGAGTATCTATGCTAGTTGCATTTAAAGTGTATCTTAATCAAAACTTTTTTTCATTTGTGAATGGTGTAGGGCAGGCATTTATTGCTGCCTGTGTACTTGGTGAGATACACCCTCTGTCCCCAAAAAGGAAAGGGAAAATCCAAAATGTTTAATTGTAATAGGAGCAGAAATAGAAAGTAAGTATTCCAATGGGAAATGATGTGACAGCTGTCTAATAGGGCATCTTCATGTTGTGTCTATGGCAGTGGTTCTCAACTCCTGTCTTTAGGACCCACCAACAGGCCAGATTTTAAGTATTACCTTGGGGAGATGCAGACTAGAATACTGCAATCACTGAGCAGCAAATGATATCACCTGTGATGTATGTGATCTTGTAAACCTGGCCTGCTAGTGGGTCCTGAGGACAGGAGTTGAGAACCACTGGGCTATGTGATCAGAAGAAGAGAGAAATCTCCCAAATGGGACACTAACAGAAAAAAAAAAAAAGACTGAAAATAGTTTAACCCCTCCCTACTATATCTAAACCTAAAAAATGGCTTTAGGTATACTTTACTTTTAGATATAATTTACTACATGTAACAGCAGCCCAACCAAACTCACTGGCCTTTGCTCTACTGCTAGTTCCTCTGTTAGGCAGGGCAAGTTCTTGACTCCATCAGCAGAGAGACACATATCTAGGGAATGGACTGACATTTTCACTGATAAATTAACCTTTCACTTGAAATCGTCTTTATTTTTTTCCATTTCAAAAGTCCTCTATTGCCAGAGCAATGGACACATGGTCTGTCCCTTAGGCTATGTTTAGATGTACTAATAAAGATCACCCAACCTTTGCTTGACTATGGTTGCACTCAGCATCGCTTGTAGGTATGCCATTGCTTCTATCTATTGCTTGCATCTGAATCTGACATATTTGAGGACAAAACTGATCTGGTACCTTGGTGAATGATATAACAGCATAGCATAACCTATTTTCACATAGCAGTTGCACCATCCTTATGCATTGTAGCTACCAATTATGGACTCTATTAGTTACCACTTTAATAATTGTATCAGTTTAAGTAAGCTTATTACATAGCATAAGCTGTTCTACCATTTTGCTGACTTCTTTTTGTGACATAATTTATCAGCATTAGTTTGGACAAATTAAAAGTCAAACTGTTGGCTTTGTCCTGACCTTTGCGACTTAAAAGGAATTGCAGTTTATCATATGTCCTCCTAATGATTAGTAATTAGGTGCAACTATCAATCAACCTGTCAAAAAAGCCACCTGGTAAAGGAAATGCTTGCATAGTCAGAAGATAAGAAACATGGGATGTTTTGTGTAGTCTCGATATATCTCAAGTCTCCTGCAGCAGTGATGTCAGAATATAACTTTAGCCAATAAGGCAGCTGTATTATGATGCCAGTCTGTTATCAGAGTGGACTGAGAATTCCTCTGTGTAGTTGCTGTCTCTATCTTTATCTTGGAGATCAGTTAAAGGACATTTGCCATACAAGACCAAAAAACTACCATCTGCCGTACAATGAAAAACTATTTCTACTACTACTAGCCGAAAGATGAAATGAAATGTATAGAAGTGTTAAATATGTGGAGGAGTTTGGACATGTGAGAACTGAGCCTTGAATGTTAAATTTTTTCAGTGTAGATTGCAGAATGACAATGAACTGGTTGACCAGTTAGCACTGAACACAATTATTATTATTATTGTACAGGATATATATAGCACCAGCATTTACAACATTGGGGCAAACAGTACAGGCACAATACAATTCAATACAGAAGGAATCAGAGGGCCCTGCTCGTTAGAGCTTACAATTTAGAAGGGAGGGTCAAGCGATCCAATAAGGTAATAACTGTGGAGGATGAGCTGATGAAGAAAATTAAAGTACAGTTGTTAGGTGGAGGCAGGATAGGCTTCTCGGAAAAGAAAAGCTTTCAGGGATTGCCTAAAAGTGGACAGAGTAGGAGATAGTGGGACAGATTGGGGTAGGGAATTCCAAAGGATAGGAGAGGCACGGGAGAAGTCCTGGAGGCAAATATGGGAGGAGGTAATGAGAGAGCTAGAGAGAAGGAGCTCTTGGGAGGAATGAAGAGGATGATTTGGTTTGTACTTTGAGACTAGGTTAGTGATGTAGCTAGGGGCAGAGTTGTGGATAACTTCATAAGTTATTGTTAATATTTTGAATTTAATAAGTTGGGTGAGTGGCAGCCAGTCTAGGGATTGGCAGAGAGGGGTAGCAGACGCTAAGCGGTTTGTAAGGTGGATGCATCTGGCAGCAGCAATCATGATGGACTGAAGGGGGAATAACTTATTTAAAGGTAAGCCAATGAGGAGGGAGTTCCACATACATGGAAAAAAGTAGGCGCCAGTGCCAAACTCAACGCAAACCCACCAACCTAGTTGCTCAGGGTAAAGAAAAATGCAAATTGTACGAAATAATGATAAAAACACTGACTTGAAACAAGTCCATAAAGTTAATAAAAAGCAACTTTTGAAGGCAGCCCAGTGGAAGAATAAGAAGAGTCTTCTGGAATAGCTGGGAATGAAACACAGGCACCACTCTAAGTGCAGTAAATCAAGGGATTTTTAATTTCACATTTAAACAAGGTACTCACAAAAGTACGATCATAACAGGCATGTAGGCATAGATTGACAAACTAAGGAATTCTGTGCATCCATGGGCTGATGGCTGTGGTCTCTGTGAGCAGGCTGCGCCGGTGATCGCCGACACTTTCTGACTCTGGAACGCACGCAGAGGGAGCCAGGTGGATGTCGTCACTTCCAGCTTGCCTGCTCACAGAGACCACAGCCACCAGCCCACGGATGCAAAGAATTCCCGGACATTTGGCAATCTATGCTTACATGCCTGTTATGATTGTACTTTTGTGAGTACCTTGTTTAAATGTGAAATTAAAAATCCCTTGATTTACTGCACTTAGAGTGGTGCCTGTGTTTCATCTCCAATGAGGAGGGAGTTACAGTAGTCTAGGTGAGAAATAACTAGGGAGTGAATTAGGAGCTTTGTGGTTTCATTGGTTAGGAAGGGACTAAACCTTCCTAAGCAATAAACCTGCTTACGTTTTTGCTGCCTACGGTTAAGAGTTGTAAGCGCCACCATGTCTACACACACAAAACACACACACGTTATATGTATGTAGAGAGAAAGAGAAGCTATATTCACAGAGGTTCGCTATGGCTAAGTCCAGTTGGTAGACAGATGCAGTAATATGCTTTGTCTCAGCTGGTGCTCAGACCACAGGATTAGCAGCTTTCATTCGCTCCTTATTAATAACATACAGTGTGGAGTATCTCTAGTAAAACAAACATGGCCATCTAATCTGACAGACTGACACAAATTCCAAAATTTTCTGCTGCTATTGGGGGGTCTTGTTATAATAGGCAATGCAAAAGGTTTAGAGAGCAAGATTGTGGTAATGCACTATTTTCATAAGATGTGCTGTCCTAAGTTTCTCCCCTACAGAGAAGTGGTTAAGAGTCTAATTCTTTCAGAGTCATCATACATATTTTCCTGCCATAAAGGTCAACATTCCATTCACAAAATCTTTTTTTTACGATACTAATGAATTTTAGACCAGCAATGCAATCCACGTGGAGTGTTATGGTAATGAGAACTGCAATTATGCACTTGCTTTTTTAGAAATTGTGCACATATCAATTAAAACAAATAAATAGTTGAATAACACATTTACAGATATATCTGTAATCTCTTGTAAAGATGGCTCTAGACATGAAATGTCATATCACTAGAGCATGCATGTCCCTTTGATTGATGAAATGATTTTTAAAAGGCTAGCTTTCTACCTCAGATATTCTTACAATAATGATTTATTAGGACTGTTTGCTGGTACCTACAAATTAAACTAATGCCGCGTACACACGATTGGTTTTTCTGATGAAAAAAGACAGATGGACAAACCGATCGTGTGTGGGCCCCATCGGTCTTTTTCCATCGGTATAAAAAAATAGAACCTGTTTTAAATTTTACTTATGGAGAAAAAAACGATAGCACATTACGATCGTCTGTGTGGAACTCCATCGGACAAAAAACCCACGCATGCTCAGAATCAAGTCGACGCATGCTCAGAAGCATTGAACTTAATTTTTCTCGGCTTGTCGGGGTGTTTTACGTCACGGCGTTATGGACGGTCGGAATTTTGACTGATGGTGTGTAGGCAAGACTGATGAAAGTCAGCTTCATCGGATTTCCGATGGAAAAATCCATCAGATTTTATTCCATCGGAAATCCGATCGTGTGTACAGGGCATAACTTGTTTGATTTGTCTGCCATCAGTTGAAATGAGCAATAGTAATCCTATGTCTGTGTACCTGCATCAATATTTGACTTGTGACTAATAGAAATGTCCAAAATGATTTGCACAATTTAGAACTTCTAACAGACAACTCAAATTTAGAGGAGCTAAATGATCCACATGGGGATCAAGCTGATCCTTAAACTGCTAAGGTGGTCAAAAGAACATAAATTCATCAAGACCACTACAGAGTGCATGGGGGAGAACAAATACATATAGGTGGCTAAAAAAGGCTAGAGTAGACAGATATGCTTTGAACAGCTATGTTTTGAATTGATATGCTTTCTACCTGCTCTATCACAATCCGTGAACACAGCTATTAAATACATACCAGATGGTATATGACCCCTTCTAAAATCCACACTTTATATCCCGATGTTCCCCTAAATTGCTTTTGTTTGTGCCCGGATCATGGTACATTCATTCATATCTTTTAGAGTTGTGGCAGGAAGCTGCAACTAGATTTGCCATAATAGCTGGCTCCAGTCTATCCTTGACCAATGTGACTTTTGTTTGCTCCAATCCCCGAGGTACGCACCTCATGTGAGAGATTGTTGCACACTTTATTTAGTTGTATACAATGGATGATAGCACTTAATTGGCACCTTGGTCCCAAGTACTGTCTAGCATGGAGACGATTAAACAAATGGACCATATATGTCATATAAATTCTATGCCACCTTTTCTGAAAAATTGGATTATTGGGATGCCTATCTGGTCTGATTTTTTTTCTATTTAGGTTTCATTTGGTCTTCTTTCCTACATTTGATATTTCACGCACAATCCTTTTAAAAGGTCTTATATTATACTGTCTGACCTTAATGCCAGTGTCATGCTTTTAGGCGTGATATAATGTATGTAGAAGCTTTCTATTCTGGACTTTAAGATCAGTGTATGTTTCAATTTATTTTATAATTATGTATTAATGTAATTGTGCTGTGCCTTCTCTTGTTCACTGAACACTATATATAATGTACACATTGCACAATGTATATTTTTATGCCTTTTATAATAATATTTTTTTTGGAAAGCGCCACTTTGTGGGGAACGGGAGGGGCACTACTACCCTGTGAAGGGTGAGGAGAGCACTAATGCTCTGTGGATGGTGAGGGGGGGGGCATTAGTGCTCTGAGGAGTAAGTGGTGGAGGCACTGGTACTATGTTTTGTGAGAGGGGGGGCACTAATGCTCTAGAGAGAGAGAGGAGCTCAGTGAAGGTCATTGGTGTAGAGTAGATTACTTACCTGCTCACACTCTGCATCCTGCACCACTACCTTCGTCTGCCAGAAATGTAGTGCTCATGGTGGGCAGGAGAAACTCTGCCAGAAAGAACAACAAAAGAGCCAAAACTAGGTGCAAGAATGAGCATTACAGCACCAGAGCTTGCAGCTGGACACAGCTTTTTGGTAAAATCCTTGGATAGTCTTGTGGAATCTGTGACTGTTTGGAATTGTGCAGTGATGTCCAGGATGAGGCTACAGGAGAGCATAGGGGTGCACATACAGTATGGAAAAAATACAATGATAGGTATAAGGGAGGGGTCAGGGATAATAGTGGGGGTCTATCACTCACATCACACTCGGTATAGAGAGGTACAGGCGAGGTAATGGTAAAGAGACAGGGAAAATGGTGGGGGAGCTGAAGATCCAGGTAAAGGTATGTGAGGAGAAGGATAAGGGATAATAGCGGATAACTCTTACTCATATGTTGAGATGTACGCTGATGTCCAGGTCACAGTTGCAGCTGCAGTAGAACATTGCATGCATACGCCATGGCAGACTCAAGAAGATCTTGTCACATGATGGTGGATAGTTGACAGCTTTGCTGCACTTGTTTAAGGAAAGTGGGTACTTCCATGTTTTTGGTTGGCCCAGCAAAGGAGTTGAAGTGCAGCCCACCGGGTACAGCCAGCACCTGGCCAGCAGGATGCTGTGAATTTGTTCTGCAAGACAGTTCAGCGGAATCTAATCTTAATAATAATCTAGAAAAGTTGATAATGCATCCTGAGATATAAGAAGATATAACAAGGTTGTTGCAAACATATTTTCTTTTACACCTTTTGAAAAAATATGCACAGCCCCATTATTAAAATATTCCTATGAGGTAATAAAGTGCTGATTTCTGTTACTGGAAGCTTAACACGGCAAATTTTTGGTATGTTTTTTAATTAGAGATGCCATGATGTTACTGTTACTATTAACATTTAAATCAAAGCATTAACATTGATGTTGGTAAAGGTTCATGGCTTTTTTTGCCTTGAATAATTTGAATCTATTCCAGCGACAACATTTAGCCGAGTTTTGGTTTGGCAATTATTGACCACAGAACAGGGCCAGCAACTTAACTACTACACTAATCTCTTCTTAACTTTTGGGCTGTTGGCCTGTGACTGTCTTACTCTGCCAAGTCTTCTGTGAGTCTATCATACTGCTTAGTTACAAGATCTTATTGCAGATGTTGAGTTGACTTTTAAGTGCCTTGTATAATGAAACGATTGCTAACTAATTCCTACAAAGGACTATGGTCTGGTTGTTTACATATACACATAGCACTGTTAAATCTCTATAATCCAATTGAATATGTATCACAGAATAATGATATTATTGAATTGTTTTCGGCTGTTATATCATTTTGCTTTGGACTTTTATGTTCCCATATGCTAAGAATATGTAATATGGCATTACTTTGATTAGACTGATGACCACATATTGTTTATTTAGTGGATTGAGAAAGGCTTTGAATATAACTATGAACTACTTTTTTTCATACATTTATCTAAAAGATGCTAAAAATCATTTCATATTCTCCTGGCACATTAGGTGGCTATGTATTAATGTTTACCATGACAGCAAAGTGACATACTCTTGTCCTTCCCCTCAGAGTATAGTTGTCACAAATGTTTGTTACCCACTTATGTCTTGGCACTTGTCTGGAAATTGCCATCTCCCATTTATAGCAAACTTAATTGTCCACTAAAACTCTCAGCTAAAAGATAACATTACATGAGAAACTACGCAATTTATGAGACAAACAGGGTTGATTTTTTAAGGCAAATAGACTGCTTACTGTGCAAGGGAAATTGCGCTTTGCAAGGGAATTATTATTAGAGCTTAGTGAATGAGGCAAAGCTATGCTGACTTCCATCATCCAAAAATGTTCAAGCTAAAATTTCTTTTTTCTAAGTTTCCTTGTACATGATTGGGTACACTACATTCACTAAACTACGGGGATAATTCATTTGCAAAGTGGACAGTTTATTTGCCTTTAGTAAATCAACCCCAATTTGTCTTTGTAGAAAGCAGGATTGTACAACCTGGAGGACTGACCAATATGATACTATAGACTGGTGACAAAACATACAAATCAATATAGAAGCTGATGCTCATGGGTCCACAAATTATGACAGCGCCCCAAATAATGATTAAATTACCTCCTCAAAAATGAACCATTCCCTTTTAAACGCAGTCATGCTAATTATTGTATAAATTGCCCGGGGTTGATTTCAACTTTCTAACTGAACTTTCTGTTTTTGTTACAGAACAACGGTTCTTTGATTTGGTGCCAGAATCACAAGCAATGTTCAAAGGTAAAACGCATCTTTTTTCTGGTGCTTTCATGATTGTTGTTTCTTTAAATAAAAAAGAGAAAGTGAGAAAAATGAGCCATTAATAGTTGATGTGGAAAAATGTTCTCTCTTTGTGTGATTCATCCTTCTGTCGTTACTCCCAAGGCTTTTTAAGTACCATAATAACTCCTTCACTGTTGAGGGCTCCATTTAAACATTGCTTTTCAGTGATAGTGCTTATTCAAGACTTGACAAGTCCAGAATAGAACTGAGAACTCTTGTTCGTTTAACCCATTTGTGTCCTCTGGGAGGGGCTGCAAATCATTTCAGATACCTTTAATGCTTTAGAGGTTTAAGACAGCTATATTCTATTATTTACCATGGCTCTGACACAAAAAACCCAGAGAACACATCAACTCATGACTAACTGATTTTATGAGGCAGAAATCTTATTAAGCTGTATAGATGAAAGATGCATTACATCAAACAGTGTTAATTCTACTGTAGTTCTCAAATAATGATGGGAATGCTCTATTGTACGTAAATTGAGATGACTGTGCATGAGAAATGAAAGCATTCTAAGTAAAGGTTTGTCATGTTTTCTGCATTTTTATGTCATACAAATGCTAATTTTCTGACTGGATAGTTGGGTGAATGTTTTGTTTAGAGCAATAAACGTAAAACGGTGTTTTAGTTTAATACACAGTATTGTGGAGCCACCTGGCTCAAGCAAATTTGTATTTAGCAGTTTGCTTGGTGTTCTGCTTTAAAGTGATGATTGCTATTTCTTATGGTTTTACATCCAACACTAATTGTGTATAACAGTTGTTGCAAGCTTTTCGGTGTGAAGAAAAAAAAATCCAGCTAATCAAGAAAGGTGAGATGGTATAATTGTATCTGGGCAGACTTCATGGATATCAGACTTTTGAAGGTTTTGAATTTAAGTGATAAACCTTATTGGCTCATTTAGGTTAATGCAAGTTTTCAGATTAACCCAGATCCTTTTGTATAAAGCTTGGCAAAGAGATCTAAGTAATACTGAAACCTTGCATCTTTAATAACATAAGTTGGCCAATAAAGGGTAACACGTAAATTCCAAACTTTCTTTATTAATCAATGACTAACATGGGACAATATTTCACTAGAAGTTTGAAAGTAAACATTTTCACAGTTTTCACAGCTGTGAGGGATTTTTAGAAGACCGTGACTCGAAAGAAAGAGTAGTAAATGGCGTACACAGCCTCTGTGCACAGCTTAGTACAGTAGCTCAAGGAGTAAAGAAAGGGTCACTTTAAGGGGGAATCCAATGAGGAGAAATTAAGAATGACTAGCTTACACATTGAATCTGTAATACTGTATGTAGGAATTCAGGATAACAAGTCCATATTATACATAATTCCAGTTTTTGTTCTGCTAGTCTGAAAACTGAGGAAATGTAAACAAATTGCAGTTATCAAACATGAGAAATGTCATATTTAAGAACTAAAAAAAAATCTGTATTTTTTTTTATGAAGAAAATATCCTTATTTAAAATAACCCTTTCTATTTTAAACTTTTCCTAAAAGGCATTCATAATAAAGTAGATGCACTTTCCGGTAATTTTACACATGTCATAAGACCCATGAAAGATGAAGTACTCCAAAATGCAAATCTTACATTGTTAAACACTGGGGTTGTTTATCAAGGTGAATCAATAGGGAGTTGTAGGGGACCTCAGGCCATACATTTCTGAGAAAGTGGACAATGTCCTGGTCACCAATTGCTAATTCAGATTTTTTTGGTTCTACATAGGAAAGGGTCACTTCTTACCTGCTTCTATTTGCAGAAACAGAGCTAGGGTATTCCCTTGAACTTTATATTTTCATATAAACTTAATATGAAAGTAAATGAGGGTGCTAAATGAAAGTGTCTGCTGTTATAATCACATGTTCAATCACAATGTTGAAATAAGTGGAAAACTGCGGAGAGTCAGTCACATGAAAAAAAAATAAGCACTGCTGAGAAAGTGTGTACAGGACACCATTTTGTTAGCATGGTTGCAAGGAAGCAACGGTTTAATTTTTTGAGTTATAGAACATAGCTGGATCAGATGCAAATCAAAATGTAAAAATTTACATTGGAAAATAGATTAGGTTGCAATTTTTAATGATTTGTTTTACTCCACAGATGCAGTTGTTTCCACAAATTTACATCAATAAGACCTAATTTTACTGTTTAGAGGTTTAGGTGGTATAAGGGTTTGGATGTTTTTCACTAATCATTATTATTCTTCATGCCTAGATCTAGGCATATGATCAAAGTATGTTTCTTTATGACTTACAGCAACATTTTTATGTAGTTTAATCACTGTATGATATCTGTAGTTCCCGTTATTAAAGCTGATAAACATGTACAAGCACATTCCTGCATGCTGGTAATTTATCTCATCAACCTCACAGTCGTGATCTCAAAAAGTTTGCACTCAACACTGCAGCAAGCAGCATAAAAAAAAAAACAAGAAAAAAAAAACATTAAGGCCTGTGTTGATAGGTGTTTGTTCATGTTATATAGCTTTTGCATTCCCATACATATCTATGGAAATTAAAACTGCTTGGAGATGGTTAAATGCAGGTTAGAAGGAGGTCAACTGCAGGTCAAATTCATAAATTCTGAATGATCACTGAAGCATCTCAAACTGATGAAAAAATGATGCCATTGATATAAGCCCAAACCCCATTGTTTATATAAAAATTAAATCTTCCCTGGTGTACATCTGCACAGTAATTCTCCCATAGATCTGAATGGGGAGCTGACTTCACAAGAATGTTGTATTTACTCTAGGAGTACATCCAATTCACATTTAAGTCTGGGGGGGAGTTACTGCTCAGGCAGCGACCAGTGGTGTAGAAGATTTGCGCTCAAAACATTGATAGACTCTGCCACCACCACGAAATGGAAATAAGCATCTAAATGGTGGTGGTGTGTGTGTGTGTGTGTCAGAGTGAAATTGTACTGCAATCCTTTCCCATTGCTTGTGAACATAAAATTAACTATAACCAGCCATAGAAACCTAAATTGTAACTATGGGTTGGCTGAAGTCTTATAATTTGGCCAAAGACTTACACAGCACCTCCAAGTGTTGACATGAATGTTCAGTTAATTTCCAGCACAGTGAGACCTTGCCTAATATTATTGTGATACCCTTCTCCCCACCATCTTCTTTGCCTCCCTATTGGCAAAGAAGAGTGTCTTCACAGGCAATTCAGGAATGGATAGTGGTAGGGAAAAGCCATAGTTTGACCTAGAAAGGCCTTGTTACTATGTGCATAATAAAGTGCCCTGTGTTTTGAGGGTCCTGCAGTACTCTGGAAATAAATCAAAGTTTGTACAGCCACCTGGAATTGCCAAAATTATTATCCAATAGCCAAGTTCCAAACTTTAACTAGGCCATAGGTTTGCTTTAAAAGAAAATAATGAAAATACAGACTGTTGTAAATTGCTTACGTTATGTGTATTTTTAATAATTTTATACAATGTAATGTTAAGTAATAGAAAGATCCACGTTTTACTTTTTTACAGACAGTGAAATTTCATACTTGTAGTAGTGACATATTTGTCAAGTGCGTCAGCCACAATTTAAAAGTCTGTGATTACAGATTACACTCCACTAAAATTGTACTGACCTAAAGCTAGCAGCATGAACCCACTTGATTAATGAGAATGTACATCTGCCTCCATTTAATGGAATCCCTTCAGTGATTAAATCAACAAGATTAATGTGAAGGACTTTGTGAAATATATAGCTTTCTCCCACCTGATTATTTAATATGGCTGTAGATTAAATCTGCAGTCAAATACTTGGCCACCATTTAAACACTTTGCCTAATCAGATTAGTAATGTCCACATTACAGAAGTGGTCTGCCGTTTATGGATCATTTCTTTTATGATCCTCCTGAGATTCTTGGTCTTTAGCCTTTGACAGAGGATAATAGTCAAGAACAGAAAAAAGGTCGACTATATACTACATTATTGACTTTTTTCCTTGCCCCTCTTAAATTGATCTCCATCTCAATTGGCAGTGCTTTCCGTCTGGGTCAAATCCAGTTTAAATTATAAAAAATAATAACATACTGTATAAGACTGAGTATCTTCTCTGAATGGACGATACTGGTTAGCATTTTGTTCAAAGAATAGCTTCTGTCTGTACAAGATTCCTTGACACTTCAGGACAGCAGCATGGACCAAGAAAAAGATCATTGCAGGTTATATTTATTGCTCTGGTTGTAATACTTTAAAAGGAGGGTTGGATACAACAGTATATCTCAAGCAAACAGTTTTATCTTCTGTCACTGAAATATAAATACAGTTCTTTTCTCCCTCTAGTCAGTCATAATAATAAAATCATTTACCATGAATAAAACATAGCCATAGCAATTTCTAGACTATCTTGGTAATTTTCATTGTCATGGACAACTTATTCTGTAGTAACCATGGACATATTTTACTTTCCTTCTTTTTTTTTTGTGAACTGCATACAACATTGAATATATTTTACCTTCCTGTCATTGTGTCATTTTGTAAAAAGTGTGAAAATTAAGGATTATACCTGTTCTGAGACCCCCTGCCTGCCGCTCGCGCTGCAATCCATCCCGCAGCCGTACCTGACCCGCCGCCATCTTGAGGCCTGCGGGGACTCCGAATCCCCGGCGCTCGAGTACCGCGGGCGCGAGACAAGCGGTGAACACTCCGGGATACACCCAAATCGGCTTCCCTGGACTGGCGGGACAGAGCTGGGGAGATCCGAAGGCTGGCAGAGGCATCCTGTGGTGGACGGCGTGCTGTGTATAGAGGTGAGCGGAGGCCATCTTGCTACACCCTGGGCCAACAAGCAGCCTCTCCATCCCCCATAAACTACAACCATGCCCCGCGGCGCCAAAATAACATCCCGACCACAAGGGGGGAGACCCGGGCTGCGGATTAGAGGAACTTGCCTAACCCTAGTGATCACCAAGTCCCTGTCCCCATAGACACCTATAACGGCCATCTTGCTACACCCAGCAGCAGTGTAACTGGGACTCCACAAATTCTTATAAATCACACTGCAGAGACTCATGAACTACCCAGCGGATTGGTCTACCAAGATCAGTCCCCATCATTAGCTCCCCTTACTTATTACTTCAAAAGACACTGCTTTCTGCATCATTACACTCCTAGGAGCGGCCATCTTGCTACACCCCATTAACCTGTTCTCCCGGGTTCCTAATTGTTTAACTCTTACTCTGATGGCCCCGCACCCCCCTCATCAGGACGTACATGTCATTATTGTAGTCCTGTAATGAGTCATTAACCTGTGATACACGAGACAGGATGTACTAAAAGACATAATAAAGGGGACGCATACGCGGCTCGTAAGATGGCGGATGCACTTGACTAGAGCCCCGGCCTCACCTCCTGCATCCGAAGCTCCCGCTCCGCTACACTAGAGTCTTTCGCTCTGGGAGCCACCTCCACTGCACCGGGAACCCCCCAGCTACCTGCCGAACGTTGTATGGGTAAGATCGGTGACCAGAGGCGCATATACCAGACACGATCCTCACAGGCCGCATCACAGCCCGCGCGCCACATGGAGAAATACCTGCTTAGGCCGCAATCCCCGGCTTCAATTTCTACGGCAGACGTCGCGGATCAGCCAGACGCAACCCCGCTGGTCGATCCCTCATTGTTTATAGATAACCCCCCTACCTTCTCACACAACGGCTCCTCGCAGCAGCCTCCAATGACGTCCCTGGTAACAGTAGATGTCCTGGACCTGAAACTGCAGACATTGCTCCAGAGTATCACTCACAACGTTGCAAAGGAGGTTAATAAACTAGCTCACGAACTGAGAGGGGAGATTGACCAGCTGGGGGAAAGAACAGATACCCTTGAAACAAAACTAGATGAGGTGGTGAATTATGTGCAAGCCTTAGAAGAGGAGAATGCTAGCTTAAAGAACGCAGTACTGCAACTGCAGTTGCAGCAAGAAGACCTTGAGAACAGAGAACGTAGGCAGAACCTCCGCATACGAGGAGTCCCTGAGTCCGTTGCTGACAAAGACATTAGGTCATACTTGCTAGCCCTGTTTAACTCCTTGGCTCCCGATATCCCGGACATTGATCTACGCCTTGACAGAGCACACAGATCGCTGGCCCCTAAACCCCCTCAGGGTGCTAATCCCAGGGACATCATAGTCCGTTTTCATTTTTATGAAAGCAAAAAGGCCCTGACAATCGCCACAAGAAACAAATCTAGAGTGGACTTTAAGGGGGCAAAGATACAAATCTTCAGCGACCTGTCGCCCATAACGCTAAATAAAAGACGCAACCTTCGTCCTATTACTGCTCACTTACAACACCATCACATACCCTACAGATGGGGCTTTCCCTTTTGTCTGACGGTGACCAAAGATGGATCGCAACACACCATGAGGGACCTCCAGGAAAGTGAGTCTTTTATCAGGAGCCTGGGACTCCCCCCTGTTCCTGAGGAAGATCTGCAAGCCCAATTCCCACCCTCTAGACCTCTGTCAACACCCGGGAAGATGTGGACCCCGGTTCGTCACAGATCCAGGAAAACCAAGTTCACCCCACAAAGGAACGCATCTTCTAAAGGCCCCACCTGAAATATCCACGGAACCTCACGTCTGGTATGTAATCCTTTTTCTCCTCTCCCCCGATCTACTTAGGTCGAAGGGGCCCTGATGTTGGGCCTATGCAATCCCTTTGAAAAGTCTCTGGGCTCAGAGACTGTTGTTCTTCCCCCTTCTAACTGTTCATCCGCGGGCGACCACCCTCCGGGACAACTACAGTTATACGGTTCCCACTTAACTCTTTCTACTATTTTTTACATTTGCTTTTCGGATCAGGTTGAGACCGGCCAGCTCAGCCATGCGGGCTGCTGTGTTTCCCCTACAATGGTCGTGTTTTTTTACCATAATCCCTTGGAGATGAGTTCCTCCTCGGGCACCCTACCTACATGGTATGTCATTTTTGTTTTACTTTTTCTTTTTCTTTTTTTTCTCCCATGTCTTTTAGGGATCCTTTTTGATCCCACATTTACCTACGTTAGAATTTTCTATTTACGAATGTATGTTATGTTACATGTTTTCATATCATTAGGGCTGCACGGAGGTCTATTTTTTGACCTACTCAGAAATGGTTTCTATGTTTTTACTCCCATGTTCTTCCTATATGGGTTTAAACATACAATTGTATGGAGTCTTTTTTCCACAACATGGTATACGCTTAATACATTTTACACGAATGTAATGTTAGATTTTTCCCCATTCTGCACCTATGGCAGTTAGTGTCTTCTCATGTAATGTTAAAGGTCTAAATTCCATCCGGAAGAGATGGCTTGCCCTTAAAGAGTTCAAAGCATCTAATGCTGAGGTGATCATGGTCCAGGAGACGCATTTTAGGGCGGGGGGTTCGTTTAAATTTGCTTCTAGGCACTACCCCACAACCTTTGTAGCATCTTCTCCCTCTGGAAAAGCTGGTGTGGCGATTCTCCTTAAACGCTCATCCGCCATAAAGGTGAAATCCTCATATTTAGACCCCCAGGGTCGCTTTATTCTCCTGGACTGTGGTCACCTAAATACTTCATTTACTTTAGCGAATGTATATGTTCCCAACACAGGCCAAATTGGTTTTCTTGACACTTTTTTTGAAAAACTTCACAAATATGCCCAACCCTTTCAGATTATTGGGGGAGATTTTAACCTGTGCATGTCTCCAATTAGGGATAGGGCCGCCCTTTTCCAAGATAACCCTCCACTACAGGCACATAAATCTTCCTCCTCGTTCCGCAAAACAATTAGAACAAACAGACTGTTTGATTCTTGGAGGGTAAAACACCCGACAACCAAGCAGTTCACCTTCTTCTCTCCACCCCACAAGCTGTACACGAGAATTGACAATTTTTTCATCTCTGCACCCCTATTGCCATACCTGGTAGACGCCAACATTCTCCCAATTACATGGTCAGACCATGCCCCCATCACTATAGACCTCTTATTGTCCTCACCCACGCCTAGGAAATGTCATTGGCGCCTTAACGAGTCACTCCTAAACTCACCTGAGACCCACCTACCACTACAAAACAAACTGAACGAATATTTTCAGATAAATAAAGACTCGGTGTCGGAGATCTCTGTTCTGTGGGAGGCACATAAAGCGTTCTTCAGAGGTGAATGTATCGCAACTGGATCTCGCCTTAAAAAAGACCGTGCTTTGCAGAGATCGACTTTATTGACTCAATTATTAGAAGCTGAACAAAAACTTCTCAGACGCCCCACGATGGAGGGTCTCCGAGCCGTAACAGCACTAAGAAATCGTATAAAAACACTAGATTCGGCAAGAATCACTAAATCCATGCTCTGGTCAAAGCAAAATTTTTATGAATTCGCCAATAGACCCCATAGAATGCTTGTCAAAATTCTGAAACCACGCCCCCAATCATCTTTACCCGACTTTTTAATACAACATGACGGTAAGCCCACATATTGCCCTAGAATTATGACTAGTGTATTTGGAGACTTCTATAAGAAACTATATAACTGCCTATCCACAGACCAGACCACTCAATTCACACAAGACAAGTTTGACAATTTTATGGACTCTTTTAAGCTTCCCACTCTGTCCTCAGACGATCGCTCAGGACTAAACGCACACATATCAGTTGAAGAGATCACTGAAGTTGTTAAACAGCTACCGACTAATAAATCCCCAGGGTCGGATGGTCTTCCCTACTCCTATTATAAAAAATTCCTCCCCACCATTTTGCCCTACATGGAAAAACTTTATGCCACTTTAATGAACGGGAAAATCCCCCACGCTCAATTCCTACATGCGTTCATCACGGTGATCCCCAAACCAGGGAAAGACCCATCCCTACCTGACAACTACCGCCCCATAGCTCTCCTAAATTCTGACTACAACATTTTTACAAAAATACTTGCCAATAGACTGTCCCTGCTCCTCCCCAAACTAATCCACAGAGACCAAGTCGGTTTTGTGCCTTCCAGACATGCGGGAGACAATACTAGACGAACCATAGATTTAATAGACCTCCTGACCAAAACCAAGAGACCGGCTATAATTCTCAGTTTAGACGCACAAAAAGCGTTTGACCGCCTAAATTGGTCATTTATGTTTGCTACGCTTTCAAGATTTGGATTCTCGGGTGCCTTTATACAAGCATTAAAGGCACTATACTCTACTCCTACGTCTCAGGTACAGCTGGCCTCCCACGCCTCAACGTTATTCCCCCTTAGCAACGGTACTAGGCAAGGTTGCCCACTATCGCCCCTGCTCTTTATTTTAAGCCTTGAGCCCTTGGCTGCAGCCATACGCATTCATCCAGACATTAGGGGACTGGCGCTGAGGCGTCTGGAATACAAGTTATCTCTCTTCGCGGACGACGTGCTGCTGACCATTACCAACCCACACATTTCTCTCCCTTCGCTCCACTCAACCTTACAAACTTTTGGCCATATCTCCGGATTCAAAATTAACTCGACTAAAACTGAAGCTTTACCCATTAATGTCCCGGCTGACCTTCTTCTAACCCTGCAAACCAATTTCAAGTATAGATGGTGCATGCAGTCCCTTAAGTATCTCGGTGTACACTTATCCCGATCGTACTCCACTCTCTACCAAGAAAATTTCCCTCCCCTTTTTTCAGACATCAACAAACTACTTAAAAAATGGACAACACTCCCTATCTCTCTCATTGGTAGAATCAACGTTTTGAAGATGTCTATTCTCCCCAAGCTGCTGTATATGTTTGAAACACTCCCTGTAGCAATCCCATTGACCCAACTTAAGTTACTTCATAGGAATTTTCTGAACTTTATATGGAATAACAAGTCCCACAGGATTGCCAGTTCGGTTCTCCTGGCCCCCCGCTCACGTGGGGGTCTGGGGGCACCGGATATAATCAAATATTATTATGCTACTCACCTTAGAGTCATTTCCTCGTGGACATCTCGTTACGCATCAAACAGATGGTCAGAAATCGAGATAAGTATTACTTCCCCTGCACACCCATGTAGTCTACTTTGGCCCTCTTCGGATAAATTTACATCTCAAATACGGAAGATTTGCCTGAACCCTATGATATTCACACTCTCAATCTGGAAACGCTGCTCAAGTAAATATACTCTGTCTTCCCAATGCTCCCCACTGATAAACGTTTTATTTAACCCAGAAATCCCCGACAGCTTATCCTATGACTCCATGCTGCCTTGGACCCAGGCAGGTATATTTCAACTGCGACATCTGGTGCACCCAGTAACACGCACTTTACTCCCTTTCTCGGACCTGCAAACCAAACATAACATACCGAACACGCTACTCTTTTCTTACTTACAGGTAAAACATTATTTTGCTTCTAGATCACCCCAAATGACCCTGGCTGTTCCTACTGAATTTGAAAAGCTATGCTCATATGGCCCACACGAACCTCAACAAATTTCTTGCATCTACAAGATCCTCCAGAGCACTGATCCCATCTCTGAACAGACCCACTCATATATGAGGAAATGGGCCCAGGTCCTTCATAGTCCTATTTCTATGGCTCAGTGGGGGGCGATATGGGATGCTACCTCTAAAGTCTCCAGATGCGTGGCCCAGAGGGAGACGGCGTACAAAATCTTAATGTTTTGGTACAGGACCCCTGAATTTCTAGCAACTCATAAACTATCTCCATTTAGTCATTGTTGGAGGTGTGGCTCCTCTTTGGGCTCGCACTTCCACATATTTTGGGAATGCCCTATCTTGGCCCCCTTTTGGACTAAAGTTCATGCCTTGCTGGAAAAGATATTGGAGATCCAGATTCCTTTCCAACCCATACACCTGCTATTAGGCCTACCTCTTCGGAATGCCACCAAAGCTATTTACAAACTAATGGCATTCATCTTACTAGCAGCTAAACGAGTAATCCCACAACATTGGTGTTCCACGGTTCCACCTACCTTTACGCAATTCCTTTCTACGGTCACTGATATTCGTAAAATGGAGCACATCACGGCAGTCATAGAAGATGCACTACCAAAATTTGAGGTCACTTGGGAAAAATGGGATACATCGGAATATAATATTTCGGAATGCTAGACCCTCAAACCGAGATAGGGAAATGATCTTTCTGGGTCCCTCACTGACTGTTTGTTTTTTTTTCAGGAAATTTTAGCTCCAGTTTCCATCAATGATTACCTTCGTGCTAACATGATACCTTGATATGCTATTAATAACCCTCTATCTTCCCTCTATATGGCCCTTACACTGTCTAATGGTTCACTTGAACAACTTGTTTTCTTTCCTTGTTATATAACTTTATGTTTGCACTTGCAAAATGTACAATGTTCACACTTGCTGAATGTGAAACATACTTGTAATGCTTCTTGAAAAATTTTCATAAATAAACAATTTATAAAAAAAAAAAAAAAAAGTGTGGAAATTAAAAATTAAAGTATCAGCCATACCAATCAATTAAACTGTAGCAGTGGTTTTTAGTGAAGGTGCGAGAAGTAGCAAACGTTTTTGTGTTTTTATATCTGAGGCTCGTAGTATTGATAGGGGATGATTACAGAACTTGACTGCTGAGAAGTGCATGCATTCACACCCCATAACAAATGTAGCCTTGTCCAATAATGAAACAGAAACATACAGTATTATGTTAGAAAAGGCAAGGCCACAGCTTTATTGAGGTAGTGCAGTTTCATTAAAGCTCATCTTTCAAACATAACCTGTGCCAGTCACAGATATACTTTTAAACATAACATGAATAACAGCCTAAACACCTGTCTTTACCATGCGAACCAGACAGGTCTTTAGCTACTCCAGAAAAAAAAAACACTTAAAACATAAACCAACCAACTAAGAGCTTGAGGGATAAAAGACCTTTACTAAGACTGTGACAGCCTCCATATCTGGGGAGAGGAGTGTTGCTTGAATCTTCAAGGCCAGTGGCTATAACCCCCAGCACTACACTAATTTAAATCCTGAGCCCACCCCCTTACACCTTAGCCAAAACAGGCCACAAATGACATTAAACAACATTAAAATAGCAAAAAAACCTGCAAACCCATTAAAAAAAAAAAATCCCCTCTTAAATCTCTGAATGTATCCCTGTGCACATTGTGTATATTGTCCTTCCCACCATAACACAGGTCACACAATCTTTCCTTTACTCTCCTTTAATGAATAACAAGCTCTTCCAGACGAATAAACTTTGTAGAAGTAATAAAGCCATGGGTCCCAATTGATTCTACAAGGTCTTCATCCTAGAACTTTCCCTTGATTGCTTTAAATATTCTCTATCTCTGAATCTGCCATCTATCCTTTTAGTCCCAAATACACCATGCATCGCCTTACTTTCGTTTAGTATAAAAATCAATTATGTATTGATAGAACAGCTCATATACTTTATCTCCACCTGTCCTGGCTACAGTATAGACCTTTGTCTGGCTGATTTCATTGAAGACCTTTGTGATCCTAAAAAATGTAGCTGTCTTTCAAAAGTCTTATGTTGATGACAACAGTATGCAAAGGTGTTCAATAGCCTATATATGCACAGGAATGGCATAAAATGCCTCCAACAACAACATTATCAAAATTGGTGTGGTCAAATGGTCTTGCTGAAGCCACAATACTCTTAGTCTGATATGAGAAATCATGGTAATGAAGCTTTGATCTTCAAGGACTAGTTACTTTGTGACACTTCACTCTGTAACCCCTAACAGCTGGGCAGTTCCTTCCATAATTCTAAAAAGGATCTTGTCTGAAGCGGAACCATTCAAAAGTCTGAACAGTCAAGTCAGTCATCGCTATTCAAGCTCTTCCTTATTCTCCTCTGTCATAACATTTGCTGATTCCAGGTTAGGGATATACTGTTTAATACTATTCATCAATACTTCCTGTTTTTATTTAGTTAAATTCGTAGGGTAAGTGAAAAGTCTAGCGAGGCAGTAGGATATTTGGCTCACCAATTTTGGGTCTATTTTATTTAGAAAAGCAACAAGTTAAAATATTATTAGTGATAACTGGGCCATGCATTATCTGAATCTTTTACGAGAAAGTTTGTAAAACGCCAAAATGATCAGTTTGCTATTTTTGTGGCATATTCAATAGGTACGTTTTCTATTTAAACGATTGAAGACTCCACTTTAAGATACAATTTTTAACTATTTTCCATATATTGTCTTCTGTGTTTTGTTTCAGCTTTGTAAAAACCTTGCCATTTTAACCACTTGCTGAACAGCCGCCGTCATTATACTGCAGCAGGTTGGCTTGTTCCCGCATATCGCCGTAGGTTTACGTTGGCTCCTTTACGAGCCATAGCAGGCGCGCCACAGGCGCATCGGCCACCCAAAATCATGGGAAAGAGAGCGAGAACGGGGACCTGTCAATGAAAGCAGACAGATCCCCATTCTGACAGGGGAGGAGAGAGAGTTCTGCTGTACCTAGTGATTAGTAAAAACAATGGTAAACAGCGGTGCTAAATAGAGGTGATAGCATAAGGTTATATGGCAACTGGAATATACACATATGTATGCATAAATTATGTGTGTGATCATGCACACATAGATATGTTAAAACGTATGTAAAAACATATAGTCCATGTATAGTCCGTTGTCTTGTATGATCAGCAGCTGGAGGCAGCACCCTTAGAGTGAATCAGTGGACTCTGTATAGAAATGGAAACAGAGGGGTTCCAGACTTAGTGCAGTATTAATCAGATTTTAATAAAAACAAGTAATAACTCACAAATGAATTAGATGAGGTCAGCATATGGTGAAGGTTGCCAGTCCTGGAAGCTCTAAAAAAAAGTCCTATTAGCCTTTGCTGCCTGTGGCACTGGTGGTGTGTTGCAAGGGTCCAGAAGGAGCTAGGAACCAGGAAGCAAGGAGCAGCTGATCACGGCCATGGCCAGCATGAACTGTAAGATAGCGCCGGGCCGGACGTGACGTCACAGGAAATTCGACTATTCACTAGTGCAAGGGGTGGTAATGCATTTCGAAGCTACAGCTTCTTCATCAGACCTGATATTTTACACCTGTAAAATATTGGTTTACCTATCACTTTGTGTTTCAGTGAGAATGGTCATTAGGACAAATAGGGATAAGGAATCTCACCAACTGAGACACAGATGGGAATAACAATTCAGCAGAGGCTCTAAACCTTCTCTATGCTATTCAAAACTAAAAAAAAAAGTGTTTTGGCTTTACATATACTTTTCCACCTTGCTTAGATGCCATTAATGGAAGTAACAATATCCTAACTCATAGGCTGCATGCTAATTCCAAAGTCATGACTAATGGTGTCTGTCTTAGAACCGGTATGCCGATTTAGAGAATGGTTACACCCATCAGAGGCCCCTTCACATCTACTGAGCCTTCCTATTGGTAATTTTAAAGGACGAGAGGACCCTCTGACCAACAGGAAGGCTCAGAAGGTGGGAGGTGGATCAGGGCTGTCTTTTACTGAAAAGGTTAAAATTTGCATATGATTTCAGCAGTCTTGTTCTGTGCATCTATTGATCCCTTTGAACCTTGGTTACAAAGTTTCATAGGATATGGTGACATAGTTAAGGTGGTTCTAAAGCCTCAAGGTTTTTTACCTTAATGCATTCTATGCATTAAGGTAAAAAACTTTTTTTGCTGCAGGATCCCCCCAGCCCCCACTTATTTTTCCTGAGCCCAATCCGATCCAGCAACGTGCACGAGGCACCGATGTCTCCCTTCTCATTGGGCAGATTGATAGCAGCTGGAACCATTGGCGGGGGACAGGAGAGAGTCCCACTGTCTGTGTCAATGGACGCATGAATGCCCCCATGGGAAGCGGCTTCCTGCAGGGGCATTGGACAAATAGGAGGAGCCAGAAGCACCAGTGGGGGACCCGAGAAGAGGCGGTTCGGGGCTGCTCTGTGCAATTCCACACAATACTTGCACAAAGCAGGTAAGTACAGAGATATTTGTTATTTAAAAAATATCAATGAAAAATACTAATCAGTCCATCAAGTGCATGTTTTTTCATCATATGTTCAGTTTTCATTGCCCAAGTTTGTGTTTGCAGTTTCCTTTATCTCCCTAACCTAAGCCATGTCTTTTTTAATACTTGCTGCTGTTTATTGTCACGGTACTGTTTATGATGCCCCTTAAATCAGTTTTTAGTGCCTCAGGCTATATGCAAAGACAAAGCACTTACTTGCAACAACCAAAAGAAGGTTATAGCATGTACAAAATGATCTTGTTTACCTGGCTACTTTTCAGCGCCCTGAGTTGTAAATTTCCCCTGTGCTTTGACAGCAGGAAATAGTGTGCTTGTGTTTGTTCTTTGAACAGATGCTCTAAGCCGACAGGTTTCATTACATTGTTTGTCAAGATGAAATATTAGAGCTACAGCGCTTGCTCTCGTAGATAGAAAATGTTCACTGCCCCGCTTGCTGGTAAAGATAAAAATCAGGTTGTAGAGCAATTAGTTGGAAAAACTTTGAAATGCATCCTGGTTGAAAGCTGGCTGAGACAATTTTATTTTATATTACCATGGGTCTTATAAAGAACTTTAGGCTTGGTCCAAGAGAATAAACTACAATGCTATGTAGTCATGGAAAACTACTATTGGCATTGACTGTTATAGCGACATTTACATCAGCCTATAAAATTGTTTAAAAAAAAAAGTGAACAATGTGCATAGCTCTGCAGAATTTTTATGTAGAAACCGTTGTAGGGGCCTGCAATAAATGTCATTTATTATCTTTAGCTTTACAGTGTTGTGAATTTTCCATGTCAGCAGGGTTTACCGTCCAGGGTTGATGTCTGGTAAACAAGAGAAGATGAAAATTGGTAACTGTGGAAAATATACTATAGCTCACAGCAGTGTATGAGACATTTAATTTTATTTAGCGAGTTGTGATGCAAAAATTTGCCAGGTGTTCTGGTACTGCTTTTTGCATACCTTTATAATTTATATATAGTTGTGTTCAAAAGTTTGCATAGCCTGGCAGAAATTGTGAAATTTTGGCATTAATATTGAAAATATGACTGATCGTGTCTTTTATTCAAGGATAGCAATCACATGAAGCCATTTATTATCACATCGTTATTTGGATCCTTTTTAAATCATAATGATAACAAAAATCACCCAAATGGCTCTGATAAAAAGTTTACATACCCTGGAATGGTTGGCCTTGGCACAGACACAGAAGGTGGCACACACAGGTTAAAATGGCAAGTAAAGGTTAATTTCCCACATTTGTGGCTTTTTAAATCATACTTTGTGTAAATAGTCAATGAGTTTGTTAGCTCTCACATGGATGCACTAAGCGGGCTTAGTCTACCTGACCTTGGCTTGCTATCAAAAGAGCACTTAATTTTCCACTTCTTAATAAGTGAGTAAACAGTACTGACTGGCAAAATCAAGGCTTCGGATATCTTTTTATATCCTTTTCCATCTTTGTAAAGTTTTTTTACCTTGTTACGCAGGTCTTTTGACTGTTCTTTTCTACCGCCTTATGGCTCAGTGTCTAGCCTGCTTAGTACATCCATGTGAGAACTAACAAACTCATTGACTATTTATACACAGACACTAATTGTGATTTAAAAAGCCACAAATGTGTAAACTTTTTATCAGGGCCATTTCGGTAATTTATGTTATCATTATGATTTAAAAAGGATCCAAAAAAATGATGTGATAATAAATGGCTTCATGTGATTGCTATCCTTAAATGAAAGACAGTTTTTTGGCATATTTTCAATATTAATGCCAAAATTTCACAATTTCTGCCAGGGTATGCAAACTTTTGAGCATGATTGTAATACCACATTTTTTTTTTTTTAGTTTAATACTACATTTGTCATGTAGATTTCCCCTTTATTAATATGTCAAGCAAACTTGGGAAGCCTATTATACTGGGGCATGTAAGCATACAATTCTTGCTATACTAAAGCCCCGTACACACGGTCGGACTTTTGCCCAACAAACTTCGTTTTAAGCAAGTTGGACCAACAATCCGACTGTGTGTACGCTCCATCGGACAAACTTTTTTTCGTTTGGTTTTGTTTTCATCGGACAAAAGTTGGGTCTGCAAACGGACAAACTTTTGCCCAACAAAAGTCCGATGGAGCAAAGTCCTACCGTGTGTACAGAAAACCATAGGACTTTTGTCCGATGGACAAAACAACTAATGTTAAAATCAACCAACAATACCAGAAGTTGACCAAAGGGTGGCGGTAAAGAGCATAAAAGAGCAGAAAAACCATGTGATGTTGCAAAAAGTTTTGGGAAAGTTTTCAGAAAAGTCCTGTGGTGTGTATGCTATGGGTGTGCCCGGCCAACTCCGTTCGGACAAAAATCCACGGAAAAGTCCGATGGAAGTCCGACCGTGTGTATGAGGCTTAAGGCAGTGTTTCTCAACCTTTTTTCAGTCAAGACAAAAGTTTACAGTTATATTCAACCTCAAGGCACCCTATTTTAAAATTACCAAACAAAACTAATAGTTTTACATGCAGCTCCATCGAAACACATAGGACACACATTGGGAGTTATTTATTTTTTCCAGGCAAATACACCTTTTCACTCTGGTACTGACTAGTATTCCAGTGCTTCTCTTCTCCATCAGTTTTTCTCCCTAATTCAGCTAATGTGACCCAATTGCTAAGAAGAGGGGCAAACAAGGACATTCTCAGGCACCCAATGTCCTCCCCATCATCCTTCGACATCATTGATTGTTAGAGTGCCAGCAGCTGACCTGCACAGTGTCCAAGGTTGTAATGCTGCACAATTAAAACCTGTGGCTTTGAGTAACAAAACAAGGCAAGCTTGAGCCACCTGCTGGCTTGTTGACAAGTTTTGGGCAATTGGAGGCAACTTTTAGGCATTTTTCCAGGGCACCCATGAAGAACTCAGAAGGCACCCCAGTGTGCCATCGCACCCTGGTTGAAAAAGGCTGTACTAAGGGATTACCTCTTCTAGAATCACTCTTATACATGAAACATGTATAGTGGAGCAATTTCCATGCCCTAATCCTAACCAGGCTTAGAATATTGTGACAATGTGTAAATAAACTTAGTGTATTACCTGATTGTATTTCTACTAATCATGAAAAAATATGTGTAGTTAATAACAATTTGTGCACTGAATGAAATTCAGCATGCCACGGGCCATTAGTACTAGCAGGTGCATTAGATTTTTTTACAAAGCCTGTATTGCTCCTCTCCAATGGCACAAAAAAGCAACAACTACCACTTCTTTAATAGGATCCTCTCCCAATGCTAGCTGAAATGTTGAAGAATCTCAGTTGCTAGTGAAGGAGCAGCAAGAGAACAATACCTCATAGGAGGTCGAGCTGTGTGTTAGTGATTCTATCACTAGCGAGTTGTTATCAGTTACAGAACTGCAACGTGTGACATAGCCCTACCTGTTTAGGGGCAGTTTTCATGAATATCCATGGGTCATAAAAAGGAGAATATACATCTTAGTCAAGTCATATTTTACAATGAAGATGAATTGAAAACAATAAGAAGGTTTTGTGTATGATGATTGGAAGATTATGATGGCAAAACAGTTGCCTAGTGGTGACGTGGTTGTGGAACACAAGCCTGATCATGTCTGCTGTAATCCTGTATCTGAGGGCACTCAAGGTTTGAAGCTGAGAGACTGGAGTACATCTGGAAACCCAGATCTCAAGTTTAAACAGTTCAGCACACTGTTCTCCTCACAGGTTTTTCATATTATCATCATAATTTCAGGTTGATGTTACACAGAAGTTCTACGCTTCAATCCCTACTACTAGCACAGCTGGGGCCATCGCTATGTAATTTTTCTTTTTCTATATTTTTCAAAAGGTTTTGAGTGACAGATTGTCAAATAGGGGTTCCTCTCCTTTACCAGAATTAGACTTGACCAATGCACAAAATACATCTAGATTCTAAATGTGTTCATCCTATTTCAAGGAATGTGAAAAAGTCTTTGAAACTAGCAAAGGAATTGTCTAGCATAAAAAGCTCCAACTTTACAATCCTACAGTAGCCTAAACAAATAAAGATTTATAGAGTAGCTGGTGAGTACCATCAAATGGTATGCTGTGAAAATGGCTATATAAATGTATTAACAATATAACATTTCAGAAAGACAGCAGAGCATGCCAGCAATGAATGTGAACACTAGACAATAGTCTTGATGTTATATTGGAAACGTGTGTGGCGCCTTCAGCTAATCTAGTCTATTTTCTGTGTCATACTAGCTGTGTAGTACATCCAGCTGAACAGTTGGAATTCATTTTTTCTTGACAGACTATATTTCTGGGTCTGAGTTTTCGAAATCATTGCTTTTCAAAACATGTATTTAGCAATAAAAAAAAAACAGTGTTGATCTTAGGCAGGCCATACCAGGAAAGAAATTAGCACGATTTCCCCAACAACACACAGACAGTATTGACAGGGGAATCATCTAGTGTTTTCTCCTGGTGGGGGGGGGGGGGGGGGGTCTGACGGGATAAAACAGTGCTATAGCCACTAGTGATTATCACAAGAGAATCCAGCAGGCTTGTTTTACCCAAGTTGATCAATCGATCAACTTAGTACATTTAGCCTGCCCATTAACAGTTTGCATCTCAGCCAGTTCCTGCTGAACCGGCCGAGATTCGAACTGTGTATGGCTGGCCTTAGAGCCATTTGTAAAAATCCTGTCATTAACTGGTATCATTAAAAAAATATACATATACCGTATTTATCGGCGTATAACACGCACAGGCGTATAACATGCACCCTAACTTTAAGAGGGAAGTTTCAGGAAAAAAACTTTCCACAGCCCCCTGCGTATAACATGCAGGCACAGTTTACCCTCTATTTTCAGGGTAAAAAAGTGAGTGTTATACGCCAATAAATACAGTATATATTTTCCATAGACAGTGGATTGCCTGTAGGGTATAAGCAGGTACTATGTTATATGTATGCATATAAGTTTTCTTACTCAAAGACATCTATTGTGGAATGTGAAATGATTACAGCAGCTGATATTTGAAACTGCTACCACTGTGATATAGAAGAGCTGCGAGTGAACAGTATATGGGGGCTGTTTGCTAAAACTGCATGATGTAAATCTGGTGCAGCTGTTCAGAGAAACCAATCACCTGCCAGGTTTTATTGGCAAAGCTTAAAGTGGTTGTAAACCCACTTTTTCAACTTGCACCTACAGGTAAGCCTAGATTAAGGCTTACCTGTAGGTGCAAGAAATATCTCCCAAACCTACACGGTTTAGGAGATATTTAGTAAAAATTACATTGCTCCGTGTCTACGGCGCATGCACGCCGTAGAGAACGGCGCATTCATGGGGTTAATCCCATTCACAAAATCGGCTACTTCCCAGCAATAGCTGGGCGTAGCCGATTGTGACGGCTCTTGCGCGCATGCGCAGAGTGACGTCACCGCCGCTCCGGCCAATCACAGCGCCGGAGCGGCGCTGTGATTGGCTGCAGCGGCGATACCCGGAAGTAACCTTCCGGCTATCGCCGCAGCGATGGATGCGGCTAGATGGAGGGACGCGGACGGCTTCGGGGGTCCCGATCTAAGGTAAGTGGTACATAATGAGCTAATATGCTAGTCATACTAGCTCATTATGCCTTTCTCTTACAGGTGGGGGGGGGGGGGGAAACTAAATGCGGGTTTACAACCACTTTAATTGAACAACCTGAAGTTAGAAGCTGATTGGCTACCATGCACAGCTGCACCAGAATCTGAGTGCTCCAGTTTTAGTAAATCTCCCCCAATGTGTTTATTTTGAATAGGTTATAAACGCAAACGGTAAACTAAACTTCTAATAACTGTCCCCCCCTAAACACTTACCCGAGTCCTCTATTGATCCAGTGCTGTCTGTGGCACCGCTGCCCTCTCTTCTTCTTCTTACAGGAGACTGTTACAGGAGACTGTAAGCTCCCGCTGCTGTCAATGAAATCCTGTGAGGAGAAAGCAGGGGCATCACCAAGCCATGTGTGTATCCATAGACATACACAGCACAGCTCGGGAGCGCACCCATGTGGGTGCCCCCACAGAGGAGGAGGAATGGTGAGCACTCACAGGGAACGTCAGAATTAGAGGCAAGGGCCTGATCTGTGCAATACCATTGCACAGAGCAGGTAAATATAACTTCTTTTTTATTTTAACTAAAAAAAAATAGCCTTTACAACCACTTTGAGATTGGATAGAGGAGGAAAGGGTTTGAATAGAGTGGGGAAGGGTTGGAACCACAGGAGAGATTTCTGTTCACATCCTGTTGTGCCTTGAGGAGGAAAATCTCTTAAACTGTGAAAGGGACAGCAACGAAAGCAACTTTATTCGTGGAGTGGGGGAAACATTAGCCTGTTAATTTCCTAAGATTTCCCCACTTCTCGTTTAGGACAAGATATGAGGTGCAAATCTAAAAGCACTATAAAAAAAAGTTTTATATATACTTCTACTTTAATACATACAGTACATTGACATGCCTTAACATGTCTTCAAAGGACAAGTATGGTCAAAGCTTTTTTGGCTGTACTTCTCCTATGGATCAGGGGAGTGCAGTTCGATGTGCACTCCTGTGACTCATTTTTAGCTAAAATTGGGCTAAAGCCTGCTGTCGGCTGACGTCAATCAGCTGGTCCAGACTCTGGAAAGATCCAGACTTTACAGCCGAGATTCACCCAGATGCCTGGACTGGCAGCTGGCTTAGCCTCTCAGTGAGCCGCTGGAAAACTGAGCCAGCCACTCCTGCCCCCTCCACAGCCCATCGCTCCAGTGAGCACTGGCGGGGCAGAGCAAAGAGCCGGTCAGTGACAGTCACCAGGATCTCAGGACACTGAAGACTTAGAGCTGAGTGATTATTTCTCAGTCTTAAAAGCAGAATTGGACCAATGCTGTATCCACATAGGTAAGTATATATGTTTTTAAGAACCCATACCTCTCTTTTAGCTTCAGCTGCAAATGTTGCATCATTTTTAAATGAATGGGTCAGGAAAATTTTTGCACTTTATTTAGAAGCATTGGGTATGAGAATAACAAGACACAAGCTACCTAAGTTAACAATTTCTACAAACTTGGAGGCTCAAAATAAGCCAAATAAAGAGGTATTGTTCTTTAACTATGAAGTGTTTGAAACTTCCTGTTGAGTTACTTTTAGAGATAATTCAGGTGGAAAGATGAGTTAATGATTTCAACTGATTCCCTGCTCCCTCATGTCACTCAAAACCCACTTAAATCTAAGCTTACAATGTGTGCTTCAACACCAGACCCAGCCAGAGACTGTGTCAATGCTGTGCCAGTCCCACAGTTCACCTATTCTTATGGTAAATGTTTTGTGCTTTCATGCTGAGAGACTTTTATCAAACATATTAGGCTGCGTTTGGGAGATCATTAGTCTTCAAAGGCTGCAACATTCCAAGTCCCTTATCCTAGGAACACTCATGTCAGCTAGAAGGCATGCAGAGAGAGGATACTTTTATACACACTTTACAACCAAGGAAAACCTTGCAGAAATACTGAAGATTGTGTCACAATTTTATTATGGGAAAGCGACATAATTTGATTCGACTGCTGTGCTATAGAGCCTGGAATGAGAAAAATGGCAAGACTGAACTGATTAGGTTCCTCCAGAAATCACAGATTTGGTTTCACCAAGTTGTGATGACAACTGTAGTTAGGTGAAGCAGAATTGTTGATTAAAAAACGTGAATTTGACTTATCGCCCACATATAACTGCACATTCTACCTATATCTGAGCATACACAGTATAAACTAAACTTTTGTGAAGTGTCACAACGTCTGAGTTCATTTTATGTTTACCCTGTGTATGTTGCATGTGTATTTAGGCAAATGCAAATATACATTTACACTAGAAACTCAAAATTGCAATTTAAAAGAATGGTGCAGGTTTTGAAAAAAATAAGCAAACAGAGTTACCCAGGTGGATGCAGCAGCGCTCCAATACTTCATCTGTCCCCCCGCCACCTTTAAGACTGAGAACGGATCTATCAAAGACTATTCAGTCTTCACCTTCAGTGATCAGAGAGCAGTCACTGACGTTCACTGGCTCCCTCCAGCGCACACTGGAGCTCTGGGCTGTGGAAGAGAAAGGAGTGGCTGGCCCAGGGTCTCAGCGGAAAGTCGGGTTCCCTCCATAGTCTGGACTAGCTGAGTGACTAGTCATTTGAGAGCGGGCTGTAGTTCTCATGAAAGGTTGCATTCGGTAAAAATCAAATCCATCAGGTTACAAGGCTACTTTGGGATGTGAAGGCTATTGAAGCCTTAGGCCTCATGCACACTGGACGTTTTTACAGCTGCTCCTAGGAGTGTTTGGCGTTTTTTTCCTGCCTCTATACTCCCCTGCATGTTAGCCTATGTGTCCATGCACACATTGGCTTTTAGCAGCGTTTAGTGGCAGGAAAGTTTAGAGGCAGGAAAAAAAAACATTTGCAGTGCTTCCAGGAGCAGCAGAGTTTTGGCAAAAAAATGCTTGATGCTGCTAAATACTGCCAAATGCGTCTAAACACTCCTAAACACTAGGCGCATTTAGCACCAAATAAATAAACTCCCAAACACCAAACGCTGCTAAAGTCTGCTAAACTAATTTGAAAAAATGCAGCTTAGATGAGTTTTAATGCAGGTTAAAACTGGTAAAACTGGTAAATGTAAAATTGCAATACAAGAAGTAGAGTTTAAAGTGGTTGTAAACCCCATTTCTGAAATGTGAACTTAGCACCAGGGATGAGCCGAACACCCCCCTGTTCGGTTCGCACCAGAACCTGCGAACAGACAAAATGTTCGTGTGAACTTTAGAACCCTATTAAATACAATGGACTCGAACGTTCGAAATCTAAAGTGTTAATTATAAAGGCTTATATGCAAGTTATTGTCCTAAAAAGTGTTTGGGGACCTGGGTCCTGCCCCAGGGGACATGTATCAATGCAAAAAAAAGTTTTAAAAACGTACGTTTTTTCGGGAGCAGTGATTTTAATAATGCTTAAAATGAAAAAATAAAAGTGAAATATTCCTTTAAATTTCGTACCTGGGGGGTGTGTATGATATGCATGTAAAGTGGCACATGTTTCCCGTGCTTAGAACTGTCCCTGCAAAAAATGTCATTTTTGAAAGAAAAAAAGTCATTTAAAACTCACTCGCGGCTATTAATGAATTGTCGGCTCCCGGCAATACATTCAAAAGTCATTGATAAAAAAAAAAAAAAAAAGCGTGGGGGTTCCCCAGAATTCAATTACCAGGCCCTTCAGGTCTGGAATGGATATTAAGGGGAACCCCGCCGCAAATTAAAAAAAAATTGACGTGGGGTTCCCCCAAATATCCATTCCAGGCCCTTCAGATCTGGCATGGATTTTAAGGGGAACTCCACCCCAAATTTTAAAAAAAATGGCGTGGAGTCCCCCTAAAAATCCATACCAGACCCCTTATCCGAGCACGCAACCTGGCCGGCCGCAGGGGAAAAGGGGGGGACGAGAGAGCGGCCCCCCCTCCCTCCTGAACCGTACCAGGCCACATGCCCTCAACATGGGGAGGATGTCCCCATGTTGATGGGGACAAGGGCCTCATCCCCACAACCCTTGCCCGGTGGTTGTGGGGGTCTGCGGGCGGGGGGCTTATCGGAATCTGGAAGACCCCTTTAACAAAGGGGACCCCCAGATCCCGGCCCCCCCTATGTGAATTGGTAAGGGGTACATTGTACCCCTACCATTTCACGAAGAAAGCATAAAAAAATGTTTAAAAAAACACACAAACACCTTGAAAAAGTCCTTTATTAAAAAAAAAAAAAAAAAAACATTTCAGCGGTGAAATCCAGTGTCCCGCGGCGATCCCGATGTCCAGCGCTGTCCTTCATTGGTTGTGTCTGAGCGGACCTGATGGGGAACTCCCTCTCAGTGTTTTAAATGTATAGACCCGCCCCTTCTAAAGTTCCCCATCAGGTCCGCTCAGCGGACCAGATGCGGAACATGAGAAGGGGCGGGTCTATACATGTATTACCAAAGTGAGAGCAGTTCCCCATCAGGTCCGCCCCCTCGGTATGTCGGACCCGCCTACGTCATTGGCTTGAGCGGGGAACTTCCTTCACTATGTAAATTTCAATTACACAGTGAAGGAAGTTCCCCGCTCAAGCCAATGACGTAGGCGGGTCCGACATACCGAGGGGGCGGACCTGATGGGGAACTTCTCTCACTTTGGTAATACATGTATAGACCCGCCCCTTCTCATGTTCCGCATCTGGTCCGCTGAGCGGACCTGATGGGGAACTTTAGAAGGGGCGGGTCTATACATTTAAAACACTGAGAGGGAGTTCCCCATCAGGTCCGCTCAGGCACAACCAATGAAGGACAGCGCTGGACATCGGGATCGCCGCGGGACACTGGATTTCACCGCTGGAATGTTTTTTGTTTTTTGTTTTTAAATAAAGGACTTTTTCAAGGTGTTTGTGTGTTTTTTTTTTTTTAAATTACGCTTTTTTTGTGAAATGGTAGGGGTACAATGTACCCCTTACCAATTCACATAGGGGGGGGCCGGGATCTGGGGTCCCCTTTGTTAAAGGGGTCTTGCAGATTCCGATAAGCCCCCCGCCCGCAGACCCCCACAACCACCGGGCAAGGGTTGTGGGGATGAGGCCCTTGTCCCCATCAACATGGGGACATCCTCCCCATGTTGAGGGCATGTGGCCTGGTACGGTTCAGGAGGGAGGGGGGCCGCTCTCTCGTCCCCTCCTTTTCCCCTGCGGCCGGCCAGGTTGCGTGCTCGGATAAGGGGTCTGGTATGGATTTTTAGGGGGACTCCACGCCATTTTTTTTTAAATTTGGGGTGGAGTTCCCCTTAAAATCCATGCCAGATCTGAAGGGCCTGGAATGGATATTTGGGGGAACCCCACGTCAATTTTTTTTAAAATTTGCGGCGGGGTTCCCCTTAATATCCATTCCAGACCTGAAGGGCCTGGTAATTGAATTCTGGGGAACCCCCACGCTTTTTTTATCAATGACTTTTGTATGTATTGCCGGGAGCCGACAATTCATTAATAGCCGCGAGTGAGTTTTAAATGACTTTTTTTCTTTCAAAAATGAAGTTTTTTGCAGGGACAGTTCTAAGCACGGGAAACATGTGCCACTTTACATGCATATCATACACACCCCCCAGGTATGAAATTTAAAGGAATATTTCACTTTTATTTTTTCATTTTAAGCATTATTAAAATCACTGCTCCCGCAAAAACGGCCTTTTATAAACTTATTTTTGCATTGATACATGTCCCCTGGGGCAGGACCCGGGTCCCCAAACACTTTTTAGGACAATAACTTGCATATAATCCTTTATAATTAGCACTTTAGATTTCTCCCATAGATTTTTCGAATTTGCCGCGAACACCCCAATTTGTTCGCTGTTCGGCGAACGGGCGAACAGGCAATGTTCGAGTCGAACATGAGTTCGACTCGAACTCGAAGCTCATCCCTACTTAGCACATATATCTGTAGTGTTTACTTGTCTCTCTCCAAAGCTCTAAGTGTTGTTTCTCACTGGTGCTTTGTTCCTCTGTTATGAGCATGAGTCACTTACTGACAACTTCTCTGACACATTAGATAACATGAGCTAAAAATTTGTGTCAGGGAGGGAGCTTAGAGGGACATAAACCATGATCTTGTCTATTTAGGCTACAGCTCTGCATGTTTCTTCATTCGTCTGCCTATGTGGAGGGGGGGGGGGTCCCTTTCCTCCAATCAGCTCTCACACAGTGTAAATGCAGTCTCCCCACCCACCCCTATGTACTGCTGAAAGATGAAGAAAGATTTTTAACGTGGCCTGCACTTTTCAAAAGGTGTGGAAAGAGATAGACAGCAGATATACAACACAAACAAAAACCCTTACTTCACTTGTTTCTGAGTGAAGTAAGGAAGGTTAGGACCTCTCTCAGGGTTTTCTTGCTGTATGTGTACCTGAAAATTGTCTAAAGCATACATGAAAACTGTAACAAATCTCTTGTAAAATAACTGGATGGAAAGAAAGTGATTTTTTTTTTTTTTTTACAAGAACTACTTTTTATACAAGGACTTTTCACTTTGAGTCACTGTTGTACTGAACTAACAGACTAAATATACTGGAGCACATTAAAGAAAATCACTTAATGCTGAAGAGCTTACATTCCAAAGAAGAATGCTCTTCATTTTACATGTTATTACATGGAATACCAAATTCATGATAAGAAACCATTAATACTGTCAACAAACAAGCATTAAAATAAGAATAAGGATAGAAGAGCAGAAAATAAAAAAGTTAAGAACAACACAGAGAGCTTTTAAAGATGCCATTAAATGGACATCAATTGATAATGTTTGCTTAACAGTCTATTATTTGTCCTTCTTTGTTTGGTAATGAATAGATTTTTTTTTATTAAGTGTGTGTATATTTCAAAATGAAGCAGAACAATGTTGAACAAAGTGATACCTTTTATTTGCTGCACAGATAAAAGATTAAAATTGCATAATTTGTAATCAGCTTAGATCCCATTTTCAAGTACAATTCTTATTTATTTTATTATCTGGTCACTAGAAGCTCCATTCTATCACAATAACAGTTTTTGCAAATATTAAATCATATATAACACAGATATCAGTATTTATTATTATTTATTTCAACACCTAATATATTTTTTGGAAAACATGCAATCACTGGGTACTTGCAATAAATATCAAAGAATATATGAGGTTAGGATACCCACACCAGGTGGTTGCATTGATGATTGACTTTTATAATGTAATACAAATGGGTGTATATGATGAGAAATGTTTGGGGTATAATTTTTCCTTAGTTATCTCATTCTAAACTAAGATTTTCCCCAGATTTCTTCCTGGAATGTTTGGTAAAAATTTAAGTTGATGCAACAGAATATGGGGTATCAAGCAAAAGGCTGGCTGGACAGAAAGGCTGGTATTTTTTATTTTATTTTTCAGGAAAAAGAGCAACCCTACAACCCCCCGGGGCAGCCCACCCTGAACGTTCACCAGGCTAGATGTAGCACACAGAAAATGGAAGAAAACATCTCTTTCTGTTCTAGTAGCCTTGGACAACATAGAAAGGATATGTAACCACATACGATACATATTAACATCTAATTCTGATTTATTTAGACATTTGGAATGTAATTTGGACAGTGTGTTTTAATGGTTCCCAAATTAAATAAATTTAGAATTGAAGGAATTCATTGGAATAAATTTGCCAGAAATAAGGAAGGTATGACTAAACAGCCAAGTTCTTCAGTATTATTCAGTTGTAAATATCTCAAATTTGAATGTTTATTAATCTAAAAATATGAACGATTTTGGTCCGCTCCAAAATAACCATATGGCTTCTGAGTTTTAATGGAAATAAAATAAATGTAATAATTAACCCTATGCTGGAGCACATAAAGTAAGATGACAAATTGCAAGTCATCAAAAATCCCTAATCTTAAAATGTTCAGTTCTTCAACTCTAATTAGAGTACAAAGATTAGGTTAATAATTTTGTTTTTATTGCCCATTTTTTAGATTTCATGTGTATCTGTTATTTCTTCTTAGTACTGAATATATATACTAAGTTAAATATTTTACATTATTTTCACTCCCCCCCACCAGTTACTATTTCTTACATGTGGTGGCCACATATTTTTTTTTTTTTTTACCTAGTAATTCTAAAAATAACATACTTCCTGTCTTAGGGTGGCTACACTCTCTCACTCCATTGTATCTAAGGAGGGAGACACGATTGTCACAAATGCCACTTTCCTGATTTGAAATACCTATCTCCCTATCTAAATTAAAAAGAGGGCCGGGGGACTTGTAATTCACAGAAAATAGCTTGGAAGGAAGATAAGCTTGTGTTTGCTTTAAAAGTAATCAACATTTATAATCTGAACTCGCTGAATATATTCTTTACCTGAAAAATGAATTAGTAATACATCCACCACATCTAAGAACTGGTAGGCAACAATATATAAAATTTTTACTCTTGGGTTTGAAAATGTTTTCATACCTTTGGGTACTTGCTTCCTAGATCATGTGAATGCATTACCAGGGCTTCAGCGCTCTTCAGACAGCCAGAGCTGGGAAGATGGATCAAATAGGGCACGATGCATCACTTCCATCGGGCACAGGGTGCCCCACTGGACTTCCTATGCTGCCACTCTTACGCTTTTCAACAGGTGATGTAAAAAGTGCTGTGCTGTAAGTTCCAATTCTTAGGGGAGAAGCTAAGTGTGGCCAGCATTGACTGACAGAGGTAATAAACATACAATGTTTAAGGCCATATGCACACAACTGCTGTTTTTGGTTTCAGCCTTTTTTTCTGCAGCCAGTAAACTCCCTAGCATGTTGTCCTATGTGTCCATACACACATAAGCTTTTATCAGCTTTTTTGGCAAGGGGGTTTTCTGGCTGGAAAAACTCCCCCAGAACTAGTGGGTTTGAAGAGGAGTTTTTTAGCTGTAAAAATGCTCTAACTCTGAAAAATGCGGCTATTCATCCTTTATGAGTGTTTTTGAGCCATAAGCTTTTGTGGAAGAATAGTTTTGCTAAAAAAAAACACTAATGCCTTGTACACACGATCAGATTTCCGATGGAATAAAACCAGACTTTTTTCCATCGGAGTAAAAAAATAGAACATGTTTTAAAAAAATTTGGAGAAAAATCCACGCATGCTCAGAATCAAGTTGACGCATGCTCGGAAGCATTGAACTTTATTTATCTTGGCTCGTCGTAGTGTTTTATGTCACCGCGTTTTGGACAGTCGGAATTTAGTCTGACAGTGTGTATGCAAAACTGATGGAAGTCAGCTTCATCGGAATTCTGACAGAAAATTCCATCGGAAATCCGATCGTGTGTACAAGGCATAAAAACGCAAACGCTGAAAAACGCTAATTCAAAAACGTTGCAAAACGAGGCACAACTTGCGCTTTTAATGAAGCATTCTACAGCTAAAACTACTGGCGTTTTTATAATGTCCAGTGTGCATGAGGCCTACTTGCCATTATTCCTTCTATATATGTATAAAGATCATGCCACTGTATGTGCTTTTATATATTACAAAAAAACATCTGAGTACCTTATTTAATCATTGCTGTTCAGCAGTCACCTAATGTTTCCCAGGTCTTTCTCATCCTCAGGGAAAGATCTGTGGGAGGAGTTCCCAGTACTCTACTGATATATGAGTCCCTGTCTGCACAGCGCTGATTGGTGCTGTGCCGGTCACATGACATATAAAAATAAAGATTGATTTAGGTTTGATGACACTTTAAGTAAGAGGCTTTTTAGCATTGACAGTGCTGAGAACTCTCCTCCTCAATATACATAATGATGCAGCACTGTAATCGATAATGTTGCATCGCTAAACAAGTTGGCATCTCTGCTTTGATTTACTGTAAAGGATTCAGCATTGCCATGTGGTTTGAGGTAGGCCCAATTATTGACAGGATCATTAGATATTTATGACAATATATAAACTGAAAATGAAAAATTAAGCTATGTGGTTGACTTTGTTTAAAGTGGTTGTAAAGGCAGAAGGTTTTTCATCTTATTGCATGGTAGAAAAAAAAAAAAACCTTCTGGATATGGAGGCAACAGCAGAAACCATTGGCTCCTGCTGCTGTCACTCACAGCCTGTGATGAGAGAGCGAGGGGTGGAGCCAATTTGCACTGTGTATGTTAATGGACACAGCGTCCAGTTCAGGATCGAGCCTGCACAAGCGGTTTGCTATGGGGGACATTTGAAAGAGGGGAGGAGCCAGGAGCGCCAGTGGGGGACCCCAGAAGAGGAGGATTTGGGCTGCTCTGTACCAACCCATTGCACAGAGCAAGTAAGTATGATATATTTGTTATTTAAAACAAAATTGCCTTTACAATCACGTTAAATCTAATGCTTTAGGTGTTATTTTTTTATTATATATCCTTTAATTCTGCTTTATTTATTCTAAGAATAGAATCAGGACCCAAACTAGATTTGTATATTCAATATCTAAACATGTGTCTTAAAGCGTTTGTTACTCCAACACTTCATATTTCTGATATGTGCCTGTGGTACTTATTCTCTTTGTATTGCTTCCTTTATGTGAAATCCCTGGTGTTCCTGTTAGTCCCCTTGGTTTCCTGACCACACTGGAGAGCACACAGTTCTCTAGCTATGCTGGGAACTCAGTGTGCTGTCCTTCAATCATCAGACTTGTCCTAACATGCCCCTGCTTCACAGCTATTCACTGGCAAGCTCAGTGTGCTGCTGCTTCTCCTCCCCCAGCTCTTATGCAGCTGAGAACAGAGGGTGTGTGATCTTTTTTTTTTTAAATGGAAAAAAAATATTTATATATTTTTTTTATATCTATACAAAAATGGTTGCCTTTCATTTCTATTTTAAACTGAATGGATTGTTTTACAAGGTGATCATTAACAATCACTTTAAGATAAAACATGTTTTATGCTTAGTGCTGCACGTTTGCAAAAATAAATAAATACATGTAAAAAAATTGTGAAAAAAAAAAAGAAAACTTCAAGTGCAGGGGAATGGTGGTGCCCTTCCTGGGAACTAACGGGCTTGTTGTTTGCTTTATCCGCTCTGCTGAACACTGTCTACAGAATGACGGGATCTTCACAACGAAGACTCAGAGCCAGCCTACTTTCTTTAAAGCTACTTGGCCATAGAGATAATCTTTTCCTAGAACTGTTTGAAAAAGAAAGTGAACTATACTGATTAATCAGCTGTAAATCTTTGCTATCTAGAGAGAAGTTGATGAAGTAGTATTTTGCAGTAGCCCAATTATCAGTGAACCATGGCTGATCCAGCACGTTAACAGAGAACAGTGCTTCAGAGATGCAAGACAAATTAGTGACACAAATGCTTTAATGCAAGTGTCAGCATCTGCCAGTTCTTGTTAAAGCTATACTAGCCCTTTTCTATTTCCAGAGTGGATTGTAGTGGGCAGACGCATGATTTGAAACATGAATGTCAAGGAAAATTGGGGACAAAAAATATTATATGCTATAGAATTAGTGTGTTAAATTAGGTTGGTCTTTTTGCAGGCTGGAACTTTTGTTTACCAACGATTTTTTTTTATTGTGGTAAAAGAAAAGAATAAAACAGATACACAGACAGCATAAATTACTATCATTACAAAAGGAACATCAGTTATATAGAAACATTTCTCGAAGGACACAAAACTAAAAAAAAAAATTTCAGTGATTATGACAAAATCACGTCTGAAGTATGCTAATCAAAGGCACATAAACAAACAATGTACTCATTGGCCATGCATAGAAGTAAATATAGTGTAGTGCCTTTTTAAGTAAGAGAAAAAAAAAAAACAGGGAAATAACACAAATAAAGAAATAAAAACAAAAAAACTAAGGTACTATAGTTATATACTGTCATGGGCAAGAAACTATCTATTGAGCAACAAACCTACATGACTGTAGGAGGACCAAAATTCCCATTTTCTATTGAATACAGGCATAGTATCCATAAGGGAGTGGTGAACACATTCCACGAGTTGTATGGCCTCTATACACCTCAGCACCTGGTCCCAAGGGACCGTAGGGGACCGCCACTGCAAAGCAATTGCTAAGTGGACAGCACTAAATAGAATGTAAACTAACCTTTGGCAAGGGGGGGGGGCACTTCTGGCAAATCTGTGAAAAATAAGCACATCTGGAAAGTTAGAGTCAACCGTGTGCCTGCCATTTGGACGATTCTAGTAGACACTCTTTGTCAAATTGACTTGATTTATTTACAGCTCCAGAAGATATGGAGGTGTGTGCCCCTGTCAGGACAACCTCTAAAGCAAGTTTCCGGGACTAGTGGATAAAATTTGTGCACTTTAACAGGTGTATAATACCATCTAGCGTGAAGCTTGACTACAGTTTCCTTCACTGCCATAGACGTTGTGTACCTATGCGTGTTGGAGGGCATGTCTAACCACTCATCTGGGGAGATTACTTGGCTTGTTTCTGCTTCCCAACTGAGCATCGCTGAGGACTTGGTTAGAAGATCTCGTTTGTTGAGGCATTTATATATAATAGAAATATTACTCTTGTCTCTAGAGGAAGATATGCCGAGGCGCTCGAAGATGGTGTCAACATTGCCTGATCTCAAGGGGAAGTGGGCAAAGAAAAAATGTCTTATCTGTAGGTACTTATAGAATTCTGTCCGGGGTAATGCATACTTACGTTGGAGAAAGGAAAAAGAACAAAATAGGGGTTCTCTGGTTAGGGACTCAAAATCCATTTGGAGAAATCATTCTCAGTATTAAAAGCAGGGAGAAATCTAGGGTCACCCAACAAACTAGCCAAACGAGGTTTAGAGGATATCAAAGATTATTTTGCTATATATAGAGACCACAAATGTAATGATTGGCTAACTAATTAATTTAAGGGGGCTAGGTACTTAGGTCGAACCAAGCTCACACATAGTAGGCCTGGAGGATATGCAGGTTGGAACATTAAAGTATATATAAACCTTATTTCTTCAATCCCATATAGGCCTAAACATGTTTCAAATGTAATTTTCAACATTTTTAAAGCAAACCAAAACCAAAAATTTAAAATATTGCAGCTTACCAGTCTATTTTTTCAGGGTTAGTAAATTTACTGCCAGTACAAAAAATACCCATTGACCCTGCCAGAAATCCATGTCTTTGTAACTTCCTGTACACTAAAAACCAATTTCAAACAATGTTCTCAATTTGCAAAGTTCTCCTCTGAACTACAGAGCACCTCCCCCTATTTTATGAAGATGAGGAGAGGAGTAGGTGTTTGTGGTTCAAATCTGGAGAGCGGCCTAAAGTGACAATAATGCTCTGCTAAAGATACAAAGGAGCATTGTCATCCAAGGACAGGAATGGGTTTACTATGAAAAAAGGAATCTAATGTAATCACGACATCTAAAATCTGGTAAGTAGCAATACATTAAATGTTTGTAAATGTAGAATTATACCAGCGTTTAGTAACTTTAGTGCCGCACTTTAAACTTTGAATTAAATGTTTGGGTGAAGATATGTTTTCATCAAAACCTAATGATCCCGCCAGCTCCTTGTTCAGGCACCTTTTGGTATAGGGTATAGGACAATGTTCTCTACCTGTCTCCCAATATGTGCTCCGATACATTTTCTAGTTTAGGGCCCAGTCATGCCTATCCATTTTTGTGCATATGTGTTATGTAATGCATTATTGCAGCTTTTTTTACAACCAGGGTGCCTTCAGGTTTCTTCAGGAGTGCCTTGCCAAAATGCCTAAAGCCCTGTACACACGATCGGATTTCCGATGGAATAAAATCCGATGGATTTTTCCATCGGATTTCCGATGAAGCTGACGAGAAAAATTAAGTTCAATGCTTCTGAGCATGCGTTGACTTGATTCTGAGCATGCATGGGTTTTTTCTCCGATGGAGTTCCACACAGACAATCGGAATTTGCTATCGTTTTTTTTTTCCATCGGATAAATTTAAAACATGTTCTATTTTTAATCACTGATGGAAAAAAGACCGATGGGGCCCATACACGATCGGTTTGTCCGATGAAAAAAGTCCATCGGACTGTTTTCATCGGTGAAACCGATCGTGTGTACAGGGCTTAAATATTGCCTAAAAATTGTATACAAGCCAAACGGCGGATCAAGCCTGGTCTTTAGTTACACAAAGCCACAGGTTTTCATTGTGCACCATTACAACCTTCTAGTCACTGGTTTCCTATCAACAAATGACATCATCGGTTAATAAGGAAGATGTTGGGTGCCTGTACAACATCCTTGCTTGCCCCTTCCCTGCTCCTCCTCGTCAGCACTTTGGTCACATTAGCAGAGTGAGGGAGAGAAACTGAGAGAGAAGAGAAACATTGGAATACTAGTCAGTACCAGTGAGTCAGTACCAGTGTGCAAAGGTGTATTTTCTTTGGAAGAATAAATCACCTCTAACTACATGTGTGGATGTTGCTGCATTATGTAAAACTATTAGTTTAGTCTTTTACATTCTAGAATGGGTGCCTCGAGACTGTCCATAGTTTTAAAGGGTGCCTTGACTGAAAAAAGTTTGGGAAACACTGCATTAATGTATGCTACATTAGGGCAGCCCATTCAAATGAACGCACCAGAACAAACAAAACTGAACACTTTTTCCTGTTGCAACTCAAGACCATACATCGGGGGTTATTTACTAAAACTGAAGACCGCAAAATCTGGTGTAACTCTGCATAGAAACCAATCAGTTTCCAGGGTTTATTGACAAAACTTTATTGAACTAGCTAAATTTAGAAGCTGGTTGTCTGCACAGTTGCACCAGATTCTGAATGCGCCAGTTTTAGTAAATCCACCCTATGGCATTGCATTATCTATGTGTTGTGGTGCATTCCAACATTTGTGAATCAAAACGGCATCCAGTTCAAAATGAATGACACCATAGTGCACAAACACTTATAATGTGCATTAACGTGTGTCACAAAATAACATGTGTTACATGCGTGTAACATATGCATTAACAAATCATTAAAGTGGGATTCGGTACTTAGGATTTATCTGTGCTGTTAATCAGAATTTGCTGAACTACAGTTGGCTACAGTAGAATAAAGAAATTATTTTTCAGGCTTCTACTAACTATATGAAAAGTAAAGCCTCTTATTTTCATTTTGTGATATATTTAATAATATGGATATATTCTTTGTTTAAAAAGGCTTTGCTGTACTGAGGTTGGTAACACTGACAATAAGCACCTAGTAGCTTCCTATTGCTGTAGGATGCTTAGACTGTGAGTGTGCATGTTCAAATTATGGAAGACAGAAGCCTTGGAAAGATTTCTCCTGGGTGGCGTGTGTGCCCAGCAGGAAGAGGTCGGACTGGCCACGGTTGTTAATTTTTGTTTGGTTCTGAACCATGCTGCTGATGGATATTTGTAGGCCTCATTATTCACTCACTGGGTGGCAGATGGATGAGTAACAGCTTCTGAAGGCTTTTGTACACTCTGGCCAGGGTCATGTGCTGCTGCTGAGAAGATACACAAAGTTAGCTGACAAATGGAAACTGCTTAGCAATATGATATTACCTTGCCAGGCCAACATTTATATGCAAGAAATAAGATCAGTTGTGCTTTTACTTCATATATATATATTTTTAAAATAAATGGTCATATTCTAAAAAGTGTTCTACAGGACAACTAAATATACAGTATCTCACAAGAGTGAGTACACCCCTCACATTTTTGTAAATATTTTATTATATCTTTTCATGTGACAACACTGAAGAAATTACACTTTGCTTCGATGTAAAGTAGTGAAGCCTCGTACACACGATCGGATATCCTATGGATTCTAATCCAATGGTTTTGTCCATCGGAAATCCGATGAAGCTGACTTCCATCAGTCTTGCCTACACACCATCAGTCAAAAAACCGACCGTTCCAAACGCGGTGATGTAAAACACTCCGATGAGCCGAGAAAAATGAAGTTTAATGCTTCTGAGCATGCGTCGACTTGATTCTGAGCATGCGTGGGTTTTTTATCCCATGGACTTGCCCATAGACGATCGGAAATTCCCATCGGTTTTTGATCCATCGGAAAAATGTAAAACATGTTCTATTTTTTAAAACCGATGGAAAAAATACCGATGGGTCCCATACACGATCTGTTTGTCCGATGAAAAAAGTCCATCGGACTGTTTTCATCGGTAAAACTGATCGTGTGTACAGGGCTTGAGTGTACAGCTTGTATAACAATGTAAATTTGCTGTCCCCTCAAAATAGCTCAACACACAGCCATTAATGTTTAAACCGCTGGCAACAAAAGTGAGTACACCCCAAAGTGCAAATCTCCAAATTGGGCCCAAAGTGTCAATATTTTGTGTGGTCACCATTATTTTCCAGCACTGCCCTAACCCTCTTGGGCCTGGAGTTCACCAGAGCTTCACAGGTTGCCACTGGAGTCCTTTTCCACTCCTCCATGACAACCTCACGGCGCTGGTGGATGTTAGAGACCTTGCTCTCCTCCACCTTTCATTTAAGGATGCCCCACAGAGGCTCAATAGGGTTTAGGTCTGGAGACATGCTTGGCCAGTCCATCACCTTTACCCTCAGCTTCTTTAGCAAGGCAGTGGTCATCTTGGAGGCGTGTTTGGAGTCATTATCATGTTGGAATACTGCCCTGCGGCCCAGTCTCTGAAGGGAGGGGATCATGCTCTGCTTCAGTATGTCACAGTACATGCTGGCATTCATGGTTCCCTCAATGAACTGTAGCTCCCCAGTGCCGGTAGCACTTATGCGCCCTAGCCCTCTCCGTACCTCTGCTGGAAGAGGGAGTTCTTCGTGATCTGCCTCGGCAGCTTATACTTCCTCCCCCAGAAGTCTCACTCCACAAACTGGGACAGGGAAGTAGGTGTGATCTCAGTGTGTTCCACGGCCCCTCTGTCCATGGCGGTGAAGGAAGGAGGTGAGATGGATACCGGACTCTTCTCTGGAAAACATTGCCTCCTCTGCACTGCTTTCAGATCTGTTTGGCCCTGGCTCCTTATTTCCCCTGCCTCCTAAGTTAAGGAGGACTCTGATTGCCATCTTCGCATCCGTCTACCGCAGCGGGGGTTTCGATCACTGTTTTCCCATCCATCTCTTACAGAGGGGGGGGGGGATCGCCGCCTTCCTGTCCGTTTGTTTGACACCCTCCCACCCCCAAAATATTGAGCAGCACCAGCCGCCACTGTCCCTAACTCACAGTCATACATACACATATTAGGGCTAGTTTAATCAGGAGCCAATTAACCAACCAGCATGTGCCACACAGGCACAGGATGAACATGCAAACTCCGGGTAGCTAGCGCCGTGGTCAGGATTCAAACCAATGACCCCAGTGCTGCTAGGTAAAAGTGCTATCCACTTAGCCACTGTGCTGCCCATAGCATTTATTGACCACTTGCCGACCGGCTCCTGTACTTATACGTCGGCAGAATGGCACGGCTGCGCAAAGTAACGTATATGTACTGCCGCGAGATCCGTGACCGTGCCCGCGGGACTCACGGACATGATGTCCGCCAGGTGCCCGCGATCATATCACAGAGCTGGAGAACGGGGAGATGCCAGTGTAAACACAACTCCCTGTTCTGCCTAGTGACAGGACACTGATTGTCTGATCCCTCTCATTTGGAGCAGCAATCAGTGTCTTTTCACAGTAAGCCCCACCCCCACACAGTTAGAACACATCCCTAGGACACACTTAACCCCTTTTTAGCCCACTAGTGGTTAACCCCTTCACTGCCAGTCACATTTACACAGTAATCAGTGCATTTTTATAGCACTGATCGCTGTATAAATGTGAATGGTCCCAAAATAGCGCCAAAAGTGTCCGATGTGTCCACCATAATGTCGCAGTCATGATAAAAATCGTTGATCGCTGCCATTACTAGTAAAAAAAAAAAAATATTTATAAAACTGCCATAAAACTATCCCCTATTTTGTAGACGCTATAACGTTTGCACAAACCAATCAATAAACGCTTACTGTGATTTTTTTTTACCAAAAATATGTAAAAGAATAAGTATCGGCTTAAACTGAGGAAAAAAAAATTTTTTTTAGATATTTTTGGGGGATATTTATTATAGCAAAAAGTAAAAAATATAATTATTTTTCAAAATTGTCGCTCTTTTTTTGTTTGTATTGCAAAAAAAAAAAAAACTGCAGAGGTGATCAAATACCACCAAAAGAAAGCTCTATTTGTGGAAATAAAAGAACGTCAATTTTGTTTGGGTGCAACGTCGCACGAACGGGCAATTGTCAGTTAAAGCAGCAGTGCCGTATCGCAAAAAGTGCTCTGGTCAGGAAGGGGTTAAATACTCTCGGGGCTGAAGTGGTTAAAAGCTCTTTCTCAGCCAAATAAAAGAACTGTACTGTGAGACATAGAGGCTGCCCTAGATTACCTCTTTTTGAAAAAGTAGCTGCCTGGCTATCTCCAACCTCAATACTTTCTGAGTCACTGACCTGGAACACACATGCCACATGGGAGCCAGAGGATAGTTAGAATTCCTAAACTGTAAACCTGTTCCAGTAATGAAACCTTTGGATTACCCTAACTGTGAGGCAACTGGCATTTTTAAAAGGAGAGTACGCAATAGCAGCATATGTATTGTTAGTTCAAGTTTCCTTTACGTGGCTCTGTTGCTAAAATCAAAGTTTGTCTTCTGCTCAATGTCACACTCTGATGCAGAGAAATCTTCTGCTGAAATTTCTTCAAAAACCAAGACTTCCTAAAGTGTCGGATTCCTGGCCCCTCGCTGTGCTCAGTAATTCCTCCTACTGATCCATATGTCACTACTGTAACCTGTTGTGACTGTGAGGTCAGTGGGAAGATCCTCTAAAAGCAACAGGGACCAGAAGATGTGCACTGCCTGAACTAATAGTTTTTGAGGAGACTTTAGCAGACACTCTTTCTGCACTAGACTAGTGTGGGCATCGGAAGGGTAAGTATTTACTATCTTCTTTTGCAGGGACAACTTTTTGGGCATTTTCATTTTAAACTTGTGTTAGGAGACTTACTATTGCGTTTTTAATGATCATTTTATCTGCTTAGAGTTTTACTGTTGTCCCACAAAAGATGCCTGATATTCTAGTCTAGGCACTTCTTAAGGCGGCCATACACGGTTCGAATTTCGAAAGAATTTCGCACCGTTAGTGGGCTGCAGCAACAGCCGATTTTCATGCAGCAATCAAGAGGAATCCGACATGTTGGAAATTTTTTGAAAAACAAACGATTTTCTGATCAATTATGGGAGAATCGTGCGAGAAATGTAATAGAAAAGAAAATGCGCATGTGCAAGAAAATAATATTCCCGGAGAGAAACGAATATTTCCAGAGAAAAAAGAATATTCCCGGCAACATGAAGGTTTGGTCGGCCGAATTTCGAAAATCAATGGTGGCATCATCGGATCCCAAAAAAAATGAACTTTCTGATTTTGAAAAGAAAATTCGTTCGAAATTCGACCCGTGTATGGCCTGCTTTAGAATTTGTTTTTGTTTTGTTTTTTGGCCTTGATTTAAAATGCATGTGCAAAGCAACATGCTCACTTAGGGCCCTTTCACACATGCGGACCGTATGTCCGTTTTTTCATCCATCCGTTTACGGATGAAAAAGGGACATACATGTATCCCTATAGGACAGCGGGTGTCAGCAGATGAACATCCGCGGACACCCGATCTCATCGGTCGCCGCTATTTTTCCGTTTCTGCAGACGAAGGAAAATCCTATTTTTCTATCCTTCTGCAGAGCGGATCGGATGAACACGGACAGACGGTCCGTGTTCATCCGATCCCCCCATAGAGGAGAGCGGAGATCTGACAGGGCAGGGACCGCCCTGTCATCTGCCGGCTCAGCGGGGATCAACGGAGCGATCCCCGCTGAGCAAGCGGATATTCAAGGAACGGATCCCCACGGGAAAGGGCCCTTAAAGTATAACTAAAGGCAAAACTTTTTTTTTTCATTTTGCATAGAGTAGAGATGGATTAGATTACCTGTCAGGTTTATATCATTGTCTGTACCCCCGTTAGCGAGATTTGCACTCTCTGTTTGTCCTGTTTAAAGAGGCAGTAAAAAAAAAAAACCTGCAAAAGAAAGCCATAATGAGCTAGTATGCATAGCATACTAGCTCATTATGAGTGACTTACCTGCGATTGAAGCCCACACAGCGGTCCTCGGTCACCTCCGCCGCCATCTTGCTCGATGTCCCGTCACGGATGTCAATGTATCGCTGCTCCGGCGCTGTGATTGGCCGGAGTGGCGATGACGTCACACGCATGCATGCGAACCCATTCAGAAAACCGGCAATGAAGCCGGCCCGTTAGTGTGCATGCGCGTGACGTCATCGGCGCACCGATTTATAGTAAATATCTCCTTAACCGTGTAGGTTAAGGAGATATTTCTTGCACCGACAAGTAAGCCTTAATCTAGGCTTACCTGTAGGTGCAAGTTGTCTAAGTGGGTTTACAACCACTTTAAAAATATTGAAAGTGAAAGGAAAGGAAAATCCCATCATCAGAAAAGTAAGGGGAAATTGTCCAATGAAGACAGTAGACACACCCTGGGATTTCCTCATTTTGGAATAATTTCCTCTCACTTCCTGTTTTGGCTATGGGACAGAAAATGAAGGGAAATCTCACCTATGGGACACAGATGGCAAAAGGAAAAACAAAATCTGACAGGGGTATAACACCCCTAAAGTTTTGCCTTTAGTTACACTTTAATTACCGTTCTCCTCAATTGAACATACTTACCCTTCTTTCACACTGCTCTGCTTAGCTTCTCTAATTCATCCCAAAGGTGTTCTATCGGGTTGAGGACTCTGTGCAGGCCAGACAAGTTCCTCCACCCCGAACTCGATCGTCCATGTCTTTAGGGACCTTGCTTTGTGCACTGGTGCACAGTCATGTTGGAACAGAAGGGGCCATCCCAAAACTGTTCCCACAAAGTTGGGAGCATGAAATTGTCCAAAATGTCTTGGTATTCTTCAGTGCTGTCACCTGAAAAGATATATTAAATATTTACAAAAATATGAGGGGTGTACTCACTTTTGTGAGACACACACACAATGTACTGTATATATATATATATATCAATATATCAATATATCAATATGTATATATATATATATATATATATATATATATATATATATATATATATATATACAGTAAATTGTTTGTGTGTGTCTCACAAAAGTGAGTACACCCCTTATATTTTTGTAAATAGTTTATTATATCTTTTCATGTGACAACACTGAAGAAATTATACTTTGCTACTGTAAAGTAGTGAGTGTACAGCTTGTATAACAGTGTAAATTTGCTGTCCCCTCAAAATAACTCAACACACAGCCATAAATGTCTAAACCGCTGGCAACAAAAGTGAGTACACCCCCTAAGTGAAAATGTCCATATTGGGGCCAAAGTGTCAATATTTTGTGTGGCCACCATTATTTTCCAGCACTGCCTTAACCCTCTTGGGCATTAAGTTCACCAGAGCTTCACGGGTTGCCACTGGAGTCCTGTTCCACTGCTCCATGGCAAAATCACAGAGCTGGTGGATGTTAGAGACCCTGCGCTCCTCTTCCTTCCGTTTGAGAATGCCCCATAGATGCTCAATAGGGTTTAGGTCTGGAGACATGCTTGGACAGTCCATCACCTTTACACTCAGCTTCTTTAGCAAGGCAGTGGTCATCTTGGAGCTGTGTTTGGGGTCGTTATCATGTAGGAATACTGCCCTGCGGCCCAGTCTCCGAAGGGAGGGGATAATGCTCTGCTTATAGCCTAGGCCATCTTTATGTAGAGCAACAATTCTTTTTTTCAGATCCTCAGAGGGTTCTTTGCCATGAGGTGCCATGTTGAACTTCCAGTGACCAGTATGAGAGAGTGAGAGCGATAACACCAAATTTAACACACCTGAGACCTTGTAACACCAACGAGTCACATGACACCGGGGAGGGAAAGTGGCTAATTGGGCCCAATTTGAACATTTTCACTTAGGGGTGTACTCACTTTTGTTGCCAGCAGTTTACACATTAATGGCTGTGTGTTGAGTTATTTTGAGGGGACAGCAAATTTACACTGTTATACAAGCGTGTCACTTTCGTGAGATACTGTGTGTGTATATATATATATATATATATATATATATATATATATATATATACACACACTATATTACCAAGAGTATTGGGACACCTGCCTTTACACGCACATAAACTTTAATGGCATCCCAGTCTTATGCGGCGTACACACGATCGTTTTTCATGCCATTTTTTAAACCGACGTTTTTCTCGTCGTTTTTTTTTCATGTTTCCTCTCAAGCCTGTCTTGCGTACACACGATCATTAAAAAAAAAACGCTCAAGCAAAACGCAGTGACGTACAACACGTACGACGGCACTATAAAGGGGAAGTTCCATTCGGATGGCGCCACCCTTCATGTTAGTAAAGTTTGTTGAGCGACGATTCGCGCTTTTCAGCCTTGTGCTTTTCAGTCCGTTACAGCGTGATGAATGTGCTATCTCCATTACGAACGCTAGTTTTACCAGAACGAGCGCTCCCGTCTCATACTTGATTCTGAGCATGCGCGTTTTTTTTCTCCTCGTGAAAGCATACACACTATCGTTTTTCACGTCGTTAAAAAAAACGACATGAAAAACGATCGTGTGTATGGGGCATTAAGCCTCGTACACACGGCCAGTTTTCTCTGCAAGAAAACTGCTGGCAGAGCTTTTTGCAGAGAAAACTGGTCGTGTGTATGTTTTCTCGTCGAGAAAACTGCCGGGAATCTCGATGAGAAAAATAGAGAACCTATTTTCTCGTCGGGATTCTCGTCGGCCTGTTTCCCGACGAGAAACTGTGTGTGTGTATGCGGCTACAAGCTTACCTGTCCTCCGGTAAGCCCACGCATGCTCGATGAGACTGAGAGGCATGCACGGTAGCTTACAAGGGTAGTGTAGGGTGAAGCAAGATGGCGGTGACGGCATCGAATGTGACGAGCGCATGCTCGTCGTAATTGATGACGTCACTGCGTTCTTGCCATTCAAAAGAACGGCGGTTCTTTTGAATCGCCATCTGTATGCACGGCTTGGCAAGAAAAGCTTGCCAGGAATCTCATCAGGAAAAACAAAGTTTTTTTCCTGACGAGATTCTCGGCCGTGTGTACAGGGCTTTAGTCCGCAGGGTTCAATATTGTGGGGTGTACTCACTTTTGTGCGACGCTGTGTGTGTGTATATATATATATATATATATATATATATATATATATACACACACACACACAATATACTGTATATATATATATATATATATATATATTTATATATATGTAGCGCCCCCCCAATATTTGGGGGCGCTATGTGGAAATTTAGGGGTAGTCTGAGCCGGTAGTTGGGCTCAGACGAATCAATGGTTCAATATTGCCTCTGCTCTGGGTGTGATACTGGCTGGCAGTAGTGTTCTCTGTTGCCGGTAGGTGGCACTGTCACCGCCGGCATAGGTTGAACTACGGGGGGGGGGGTATCACAACACCTAGGGTGTCCTCTTTCGGCAGCCGTGCAGTGGGTGTGGTATACATGGGAGAGGGTACATAAGGGGCAGATGCCATTAGGTGTGAGGAGTTCCAGGGGACCCATTGGTCCTAGGTGTGTGCCTCGTGGCCCGTATGGCACGAGGTGCACGGGTGTGTTCAGGCCTTGGGCACCTTCAGCCCGAGGCTGCTTCGTTTCAAGGTAGCAGCAAGGGCCTACACCTCGGATAGGGATCCCAGGCTGCCCACTTCTAGGGGGCCCAACTTTAGGAAAGGAGACCAGGGAAGGATCAGTCCCAGAGGAGACTAGCGACAGTACTGCTGTCTCGGGAAGAGGCCTGGAAACTTGCCTAAAGAGGGATCCATCTTCAAATTTACAAAGCCTGCAATACGCTGGCACAGAGGTTCTTATTCAGTATTGTTTGGCTGGGAGGTTCGGGACTTAGATTCTGTGGCAGAGGATTCCCCGATCGCATCCCTAGATACTCAGGAAAGGAAAAAGATTGATTCATGCTCCATCTTGGCTGCTAGGACCGCTCTCATAGGGACTATCCAGGTGAGCAATACCCACTCAGGCTTGAGTGGCGACGAAAGATTAACATTAAGCTTTAAGTGTTGCGTGCCTGAACCTTCCCCTACTTCTCTCAACTTTCTACTCTCTCTCTTCAAGTTTAACTCAAAGATAAAGAATAAAACCTTGCTGATTGGGTTTTTACTCCTGTGTGGACATTGGCCTTATTCCAAGAGATTTTTACCTAGACGATGGAGAGAAGGGATCCACTCTAGAGAGGTAATTGCTGCAGACTCGAAACAAAACCAGCCAGTCCCTTAAATGGGGTAAGTGCTACATATATATATATATAGGAAGGCTGGCGAAGCTAGCCTGAAGTTATGGGAGGAGTTCGAAGGGTACTTAAACAGACCGTCCACGACGGTCAGTGTCGGCTCTAGTGCGCGGAATTACGTCGTCACTGTCCGACGCTTCCCAACCCACAACGATCCGCGAAGTTCAAATCGAGAGTTCCAAGTCGCTCGTAGTCGTTCGTTGGTTCTCGTCGTCACTCGCTGTCGCAGGTAGGACCGGCGTTACCATTCGAACGAATTGTAGCGCCGGCATTCGTTTCTAGTTTATGAAGTAATTACCTATTTCCGCATGTTGCAGTATTCGTTCCTTACAATCCACACTGATGCCCTACACCTCCTACGATACTCTCCCTTCACCCAACTGATGCCTCACACCTCCTACTACACACACCATACACCGAACAGTCCGGCCCGAAACTGGTCGCAGAAACAGCGGCACTACAGTTCGGACCCTCGGCAATCACAAGTCCCCTCACCTTCGAAACACCAGACAGTCGATCCGAGTCCAGCCGCAGCTCCGGTGACGTGATTCGGATCCCGGCGCATCAATAACCCCATAAACCACACCACATCTACACCATCCGAATCCAGTCGTAGCATCGGCTCCAAGATTCGGATCCTTGGTCGCAACAACCATCCGTACGCAGTCGCATACCCGGCTCCAGCAGCTTCGACCCACACCTCCAATACAACGACGTATATCTCTGAAGTCACGAACCAGCCGTAACATCGGCCACAGTGATTCGGACCGAGTCGCTACACACACGCCTTACCACCACCGCCGTTTCACTACGAATCGGCCATCCCCACACACTCGAAAGTCACAAACTCTTCTTCTTTCGCCTTCTTAAGGCATTTGTTCCTCGCAAGCGCTGCGAGCGTTCGACGAGTGGTTGCACACCAGCCACTCATCACCTCCAGTAGTCAACACGGCTACTCACCGATTTCTCTATCCCTTTCCCCCACGCAGGTCAGGTCAGATCGAGTTTCCACCCCGTCCACCCTGCAATCCAGGTCGGACGATATTTTCCACAGGTAAAAAAAAAAAAATAAATAAGAAAAAAAAAAAATAAATAAATAAAAGAATGGGGAAACGGGGTCTTACACACTTCTTCACCTGGGAGCTACCTACCGCTCCTTCAACTCCTCACACTTACCTAAAAAAAAACAAAAAAAAAAAACACGTGTATCTATGTCACCCTCCTCACAGGTCCCGGTCGACCCCCGTCTCGACCTCAACCTAGACTTCAGCTACTAGGGCTCAAGACAGGTGCGTAAACGCAAGGCCCCTCCTTGCTTTCTCTCCGCACTCTTTCACAATATATTTGTCTTCACATACACAATTCGACCGCTCACCAGGCGCTAGCAACTGTCACATACCTCTACACACGACACTCTGTTTTCGAAGCCGATCCGAGATCCTTCACTACGCAGACAAGGTCGCCAACATCCACCTTGCTGGCAGTGCAGGAGTTGGCAGACCGACCACACGTCACTGAACTACAGATCGAAACATTCCTACTTAGTGTACCAGACTTTAAGCTACCCGCCCCAGTACGCCCTGGGGGCTCTGGTTCGTCAGTCCGTGCCAAGCACAGACGGCACCCGAGCTATCGGTTACCTAGCCAGTCACCTCCTGGCTCATCTCGGTTGCCACGCACTCTTTCGAGTTTTCTAAATTTCACTCAACAAGCGCTCGTACGCAAAACTTGGCTATCCTCTGCGCCTGTCATTCCTTATTCTGTCCATTCTCCCTTCCTTCTCTCTACCCACTTCGTATCTCCTCTATCCCCTCCATACCTGGCATCTCACTCTATAAACATACATCCCCCCCCCTCTTTTTCTTTCTCGTTTTTCTCCAGCCCCCAACATGTCGCAAGTCGATGGTGATGACTTCACCTTCGCCCCTCCATCACCCCGTTCGGGTTCAGCGGACGACTCCACACAGTCCCTCAGGGCTTGGACCATCCCCAGGCTTACGGCCGAACTTCGCCGAAGGGATATCCCCTACCCGGCCACGGCCAGGAAAGCCGAACTCTTCCGCCTTCTGTTTCCAACACCACCAGCAACTCCTCCAGAACCCCAGGCGTCCCTGCAGTCTATATCATCGGCCATCACTCAGCTGCACGACATAGTGGCTACACTGGCTACTTCCATTTCGGACGTCCAGTCCAGAGTAGGGGCGCTGGAAACACGCCCAGCCGTGCCACCAGCAACCCCGATCGCTACGCTCGTCGCCATACCCCCAACAACCTCAGGTATGCCCAACGCCACTACCCCCATCTTTCCCGCCCACTTCGTCCCAGCGGGCATTAGGAAGGACATCCTAGATGGTAAGGACGTAAACCTGGCGTCCTTACTCATCTCCGTCCACGATGGGGCAGAAAACAGGTCCTATTCTTGGGGGGACGTCTCCGTCATCCTGAAGGCCAAAGACCCTAGGCTTAACCGCAAACTTTCGATCGCGGAGTTCGTCTTGGCCTTCGGCCTGTTCAGAGACGTAGTGTGCTCAGCCAACCCCGACAGGAGGGAAGAACTGGACCTCTACCTCCACGCGCTAGTAGATCTAGGACACAAGTACGGCGGGTGCTCGTTCTACGATTACCATCGCTCCTTTTCGGCAAAAGCCGCAGCCAGGCTGGCCCAGTTCCAGCTCTCCACCAACTGGAGTGCTATGGACACCGAGCTGTTTTGCCGCCACTTCGCGGGCCTCCGCTCCCCTCTGTGTTCCACCTGCCAATCGGCCTCCCACACCGCAAATTGGTGCTCCGAGACTAGCGGCAGACGCCCCCCTACCTTCCCTTCCACCTCCTACACACCCCAGAATTGGCCAACAGCCATACAGTCGTCCCAGTCTGACAGGCTAGGACGTCCCATCCGGGCGTTAGGGGGCGCAGCCATCTGCAACAATTTTAATACCAAAGGTTGCTTCTTCTCCCAATGCAGACTACTGCACATCTGCCTCCTATGCCAGAAGGCTCATCCGAAGACCACCTGCAACCTCAAACAACCGGGCCCGTCCTGACTAGGCCAGGTGCACGTCGGGTGGCTTGGCTTCTACCTTTCCACACACCCGACCCCATCCCTAGCAGCCTTCCTGGTACAAGGGTTCAGCACAGGGTTTCACACCGGACTTATCACGATACCCGACTCCACGTACGAGTGCAGAAACCTACTCTCGGCCGCCGCCGACGAGGAAGCCATCTCCTCCCTTCTGCAAATTGAGTTAGACCGCGGATATATGATCGGCCCCTTTTCACAGTCCCCATTTTCTGTATGGAGAGTCAGCCCTATTGGGCTTGTCAAGGGCAAATTCTCCAATAAACTTAGGTTGATCTATGACTTGTCCGCGCCTCATTCCTCCACCACACCCAGCCTAAATTCACTCATACCCTCAGAGGAGTTCTCCCTCAAATACTCGTCCGTCGACCTGGCTATCCAATCCATCATAAGAACAGGGGTTGGGGCCTGGCTTTCCAAAGCCGACATCTCCGATGCTTTCAAACTACTGCCCATCGAACCATACCTATGGAGGTGGCACGGGATAAAGTGGAAGGGTCTCTACTACTTCGCAACTAAACTGACCTTCGGCTCCAAAAGCAGCCCCTGGCTCTTCAACATGTTCGCCCAATCCCTATCCTGGATCCTCGTGCACCACGCACACTGCCAGGAAGTTATCCATTATTTAGATGACTTCCTACTCATTGAGTCACCCAGCAAGCCCCCCGTAGACCTAGGAAGTCTAAGGGAGGTCTTCAAGAACCTCAATGTGCCCATAGCAGAGAGCAAAGTAGAAGGTCCGGCACAATTTATCACGTTCCTGGGTATCAACCTCGACACCCGCACCATGCAGGCTAGTCTGCCACTCGATAAATTGGACCGCATTAGGTCAGTCGTCCACACGTTCACTATCACACAAGGGTGCACCAAAAGACAGCTGCAATCCCTGTTAGGGATGCTGAACTTCGCGATGAGGATCATCCCCCAAGGGCGTTCTTTCATTTCTCGTCTTCTAGTGTTCCTCTCCCAGGCACAAGACCCCGACCAACCCGTCAGACTTGACGCAGCCGCCATCGCAGATTTGAATATGTGGGACCAGTTCCTCGAGGACTGGAATGGCAGGTCTATGTTCATTCCCGCAGCGTCCCCTTCTTCCCCACAAGTAGTCACTGACGCAGCAGCCTCCACAGGCTTCGCGGCTATTTTTGGCCATCATTGGTTTGCGGGACCATGGCCGCCGGAGATACTCGCCATCCCCGGGTTCAGCCAGTCCTCCTCTCTGTTCGAGATCTACCCCATACTTGCCGCAGCCCAAGTTTGGGGCAGCGCCTGGGCGGGTCAAACCGTCACCTTTGTCACCGACAATCAAGCCACGGCCGCTATTATCAACAAGGGCAGGTCCAAATCGTTGGCCATCATGTCCTTCCTCCGCAGGCTGGTGCTTCTCTCCCTTCACCATCAATTTAACGTTCTCTGTGTCCACATCCCCGGTCATTGCAACACTTCAGCAGACGCTCTGTCTCGATTTAATTTTCATACGTTCTTTTCGCAGGAGCCTGGAGCCGACCCGACCATGTCACACATCCCGCACTGGTCGCAGCTAACCTTGGGTTAAAACAGCACCTCCAGGGGGCTTCCGCCCTCATCAATTCATCTTTGGCTCCCAACACTTTAAAATCCTACCGATCCGCCTGGAAAAGCTATAACAGATTTCTAGCCACCAACCCTGGGGCACTCCCAGGTAACCTCAGCCACGTCCTGGCCTTCGTTTCGCACTGCCACACCCATCTCAAACTGTCACCCAACACCATCAGGCTGTACCTAGCTGGTATCCAGCACTTCACGTCCCTGCAAGATCCTACCACACCATCCTTATTCGCCGCCCATGCAGTCAAAGCAATTTTACGGGGCGTCCACAAGCAGCAACCGCATACCTGCACTAAGCGCTTACCTATTACCAGCGCCATGTTTCGGGGCATGTCCACCATCCTCGCACGTTCCCCTTTCGGTGTACGACCTAGCCTGGTTATCCAGGCAGCCATGTATTTAGCCTTCTACGGCTTCCTCCGCCCCAGCGAATTCGCGGTTTCCGGCCCTAATGGCCAGGTTCTACGGAAGCACCCCCTGATTCGCCACCAGAGTTATTTCGCCCTGCACCTAGCAGTATCAAAAACCCAACAAAGCGGTCCCGGGGTCGAGATTAAAATCTTCCAGACCCGTAATATCTGGTGCCCCGTGGACGTACTAGACCGTCTAGTATCAACACTATCCGGCCTACCCGGAGACAGCCCACTGTTACCTTTTCCCATCGAGCCTCTGTCTGGGAACCAGTTCGTCAGTCACGTCAGGACACTTTTGAATACTTTAGGACATGACCCGGGAAGATACTCAGGGCATTCCTTTCGCATAGGAGCAGCCTCAGCTGCATCACGAAACGGCGTCCCGGACCACATCATCAAAACCATGGGCAGGTGGAAATCTTCGTGCTTCGCACGATACATGCCCGATCCACAGGCAGAAGTAGCACGAGCCTTTAACAGTCTCGCCATGTAATTATTTCTTGTCATAATAAAACTATTTCTCCCTAAACCTCGTGTGACTTTTTGGCCCCTTCTTCGGCATACCATACAGCAGGCCAGGCCACACTTCAGGTCTATTTGTGTTGTTAGTCTTGTGGCGTGTTTATGTGATCCATATCTCTTCATACAGAGGGCTCCGACCATAAATAGGAAGGCTGGCGAAGCTAGCCTGAAGTTATGGGAGGAGTTCGAAGGGTACTTAAACAGACCGTCCATGACGGTCAGTGTCGGCTCTAGTGCGCGGAACCCTCCCACCCATATCCCCCTTTATAGGGCACTCCTCTACATACAATTCTCAACAGAATTCCCACAACCTCTATCTCAGGTATGGCCCCTTCTTCGGCATACCATACAGCAGGCCAGGCCACACTTCAGGTCTATTTGTGTTGTTAGTCTTGTGGCGTGTTTATGTGATCCATATCTCTTCATACAGAGGGCTTCCGACCATAAATATATATATATATATATATATATAGATAGATACACACAATTTATTACCAAAAGTATTGGGACACCTGCCTTTACACGCACATGAACTTTAATGGCATCCCAGTCTTAAGCCTCGTACACACAGCCGGTTTTCTCATCAAGAAACGACAAGAAAACTGCCGGGAGAGCTTTCTTGCTGAGAAAACCGGCCGTGTGTTCGAGGCTTTCAGGTTTCTCGTCAGGAAAACTGGCCAGAATCTCGACGAGAAAAATAGAGAATCTTCTCTCTATTTTCTCGTCGGGATTCTCATGTACACTTACCTGTCACCGTGGAAACCCACGCATGCTCAAAATGACTTTGACGCATGCGCGGTAGCTTCCTAGGCATAGGTAGGGTGTAGCAAGATGGCGGCGACGGCATCGAATGTGATGAGCGCACGCTCGTCGTAGTTGATGACGTCACCGCGTTCGTGCCATTCAAAAGGACGGCGGTTCTTTTGAATCGTACGTGTGTACACTCGGCTGGGACAAGATTCTTGTTCAAGAATCTCGTCAGGAAAAACGACGTCTTTTTTCCTGACGAGATTCTCGGCCGTGTGTACGAGGCTTTAGTCTGCAGGGTTCAATATTGTGGGGTGTACTCACTTTTGTGCGATACTGTATATATATATATATATAAAGCAGGATGATCAAGCAGCACAAACATGATTTGAAGCTACTTTTTTTGTGTGATTTAAATACTTGTCTTAAAACAAGTTAAACTGATGCAAACATTGTCCTGACCAACCTTCACCTTTATCTGTGACTTGCACTACCACAGAGCGGTGAAAAATCTCAACTCTGCACATTTGGTCCTAAGGTTATTAAACAAATCTAAAGCTTTTTGGCACTTGGGACACAGATAATGTGGCTAATGTAGATAATACTGTCACTTCAGCAGGGATCAATATGTGTCAAACATCTGTCACTTCGCTGATGGCTTTTAGTCTGATTCCTCTAGAATCTCATTGCCCCTTGGATTTTCCAGCTTTAGTGATAATTATCACACAAGATGTGTTAACCAATTACATGTGGATGTGGTTTGTTGAACAGGGATTTTATTTACTGATATACACTGCAAGGATGAAATAATATCAACATACAGGTTTATGTGTATACCATTAGTAGTAACATACTGTACATTTCAGTGTTCTCTGTAGAATAGAACCAATAAAGTTGGAAAACCTTGCACACATTTTTATGAACTCTATAGTTTGAGTATACTTTGTGTTTTTGTTTGTTCAGAGATGCATTTTGGAATAAATGGCTCTGTATTATTAGGTTATATTTACACTAAACCCCAGTGATTCTGCTGGTATTAAACCCAAAAGCAAACATTTATTATATTGCAGCTTACCAATTCTTATATGTTATGGCTGCATTCGTTTTCTTTTTTTTTTAGGCTTTCTTTCTTCTATTTTCATCAGGTGATCTGGCTGGTAAGACCCCAGTTCACACAGGGGCGGCACGACTTTGGTGGCGACCTGGAAAGGCGATCTCAAGACGACTTCAGAGGCGACTTGCAAAATGACTTCTGTATTGAAGTCAATGCAAGTCGCCCCAAAAGTCGTACAAGAACCTTTTTCTAAGTCGGAGCGACTTGAGTCGCTCCTATTAGAATGGTTCCATTGAAAAGAGCGGAGCGCGACTTGTCAGGCGGCTGAGTCGCCTGACGAGTCGCCCCTGTGTGACCCGGCTCTAAGTCTGTTGTTTTTCAAAAGAAAAAGCTCTCTTGTAAATGTATCAGTTACAGGGGTGAGACAAACCATTCAGCCCTGGCAGGGGTGCTTACAATGATCAGCTTTTATTTATTCTGTAAAACCTTTATCCTAAAAGGATAATAAAAAAAAAATGTTTGCTGTAATTGCATTTAAAGTGTTAGCTGGAGTTTGGCTTTAATGTGTTAGTGTATCTAAATTTGATAATTCATATAACACTCACCCCGCCCCCACCTCAGACTCACAAGGCTGCTGTCCAAAGGTGCCCCCTTTGTTTTTTCATCCACAGTGGAGACACTCTATTACAGGAGGTGTGTTACTGGCCAGATCACCAGGAGAAAAGAGAGGGGAAAAAGTCTTAAAAAATAAAACAAATGCAGCCACCACATCCAATGATTGGTAAGCTGCAATATATTACATTTTTGGTTTTGGGTTTAATAACGGTTTAATGTGTCTTTGACTATTTGGATGTTAAGGAGTGATTTGGGTGGCTCCATTCACTGTCCTGAAATGACAAATAACCCTCTTGTTTTTGGGCTGTAATGGAATGAGATGTGAATCCCTTTTGTTTTAAGAAAGCTTTACTATGCTACTCAATAGAGTTGAATAATTTTGACCCCTTACTTCTCACTATAACCTGCATAGTTTTACTGTCTTGTTTGCACATACAAACACAACATTGTTGATTCACTCTACCAAGGAAGTTGTGCTTTGCAAGGGAATTTTCCCAAGAGCTTAGGGAAGTAGATGAAGTTCTGCTGACTACCATTATCCAATTACGTGGAAGCAAGAATGCTTTTTTTTATTTTGCTTGATTGGGTATTCTTTGCAAAGTGAAATTTCACCGCATTAACCAAACTCTGGGGAAAATTCCGTTGCAAAGAGAACAGCATATTTTGAGTAAATCAACCTCCCAATCCTGGCATTTTCCATTAAATATAAAAGACAATGTTAAAGTAATAGGGACAAAATATTCCCAGCCATCACGATCCTGTGTGCTTGTGAAATAGCAAAAACTACAAGACTCAACATTGTAAATAGGCAACACATTACAAATCTTTACAGCTGATCACTTTAAAGGGGTTTTTAACCTTAATGCATTCTATGCATTAAAGCGGAGCTCCGCCGTAAAAAAAAAAATTAAAAGCCAGCAGCTACAAATACTGCAGCTGCTGACTTTTAATAGTAGGACACTTACCTGTCCTGGAGTCCAGCGACGTCGGCAGCAGAAGATGAGCAATCGCTTGTCTCTCGGCTGCCCCCACCGCCATCATAGGTGAGGGAATCAGGAAGTGAAGCATTGCGACTTCACTTCCCGGTTCCCTACTGCGCATGTCCGAGCAGCGCTGCGTGTCTTTCACTGGTCCCCGCTGTGTCCTGGGAGCCGTGTGTTTCCCAGAACACAACGGGGGGGGGACCAGGAAGTGATGCACTGCCCGCAGTCTACCCGCAGTGTGTATTCCCGGAAGTGGGTGCAAATACCTGTCTTAGACAGGTATCTGCACCCCCTCCCCTGAAAGGTGCCAATTGTGGCACCGGAGGGGGGGAGGAATCCGATGAGCGGAAGTTCCACTTTAGGGTGGAGCTCCGCTTTAAGGTGAAAAACCTCCTGTGATGCAGCAGCCCCCCAGTTGTATTGCCCGCTTGGTCATTTTTACCTAGAAGTAAAGCCTCGTACACCCGGCCGGGTTTCTTGGCACGAAAACTGCTGGCAGAGCTTTTTGCCGAGAAAACCGTTCGTGTGTATGGTTTCTCGTCGAGAAAACTGACGGGAATCCCAACGAGAAAAATAGAGGACCTGCTCTCTATTTTTTAATCGGGATTCTCGTCGGCCTGTTTCCCGACGAGAAAACCGTGTGTGTGTATGAGGCTACAAGCTTACCTGTCCTCCGGTAAGCCCGTGCATTCTCGATGAGACTTTGGCGCGTGCGCGGTAGCTTACAAGAGTAGTGTAGGGTAAAGCAAGATGGCGGTGATGGCATTGAATGTGACGAGCGCATGCTCGTCATAATATGCTAGTATGCGATGCACTAGCACATTATGCTATTATCTTACAGGTTTTTTTGGCAGTTTTTTTTTCCGGCGGTTTACTACCACTTTAAGATTACTGATCTTCACTGCTCTCCATCTGAAATCTGTTTGCTGTCATCCTGGGCTCACAAAGGAACCAGGAGCTTAAATATAATGAGCAGGGAGTGGGCTGTGCAAAGCATTTTTTGCCTGGTGGCCACTAAACACAGCTGGATGGAGCGCCCAGCAAAACCCTGAGGAGAGCACTGCCTTTTTTCCAGCTGGTGAGGTCTAACATTGTATTTAAATTTGATCTTCTGCCTTAAGTTTCATACTGACAGATATTTTTGCTTAGATAAGGCTATGCAACCCAATCTGTATGTCAGTCATATCACAAGATGAAAATCAGCTAGAGTTAAATAAATTAGAATTCTAGACTGTAGAAATCACCATGATATTTATATTTGCATTTAATTTAGATGGGCTTCAGTTCCTAATTTATTTTGACACGTAATAGTGCCTAAGAACTTCAGTGTCCTTCTAAAGCCATCTGGCCAGCCTTCGTTCCTTTCACTCCATGTAAGTTGGAAACTGAGACAAAATTTGCTACCCCTGATGGTAATAACAGCCCATGAAAACGTAACTGTTTCCCTTAGGCTTCATATACACTAACAGCTCCTAAGCTCGAGTCTAGGAGCTTTTGGCATTTTTTGGCCAAAGCTCCTAAACTCAACTCCATAAAAGTGTCAATGTACACATACAGGTAGGCTTTTACTAGAGTTTAGGAGCTGCCGAAGTTAGGGGAGCTTCAACCTCCCTCAACCTCCCTCTCCTGAACGCGGAATAATCGCATTTAGAATAGGAACATTTTGACCGCCAGCCGCAGTCAAGGTAGGCTGTGTGTACCTGAAGCCTTATGTCCTGTACACACAATCGAAATTACCGATGTGATAAAATCTGATGTAATTTTCCATCGGAATTCCGTTCAAGCTGTCTTGCATACACACTGTCAGACCAAATTCCGATCTTCAAGAACAACACTACGACGAGCCGAGAAAAATTAAGTTCAATGCTTCCGAGCATGCGTCGACTTGATTCTGAGCATGCGTGTTTTTTTCTCCGTCGGAGTTCCACACAGACGATTGGAATTTTCCATCGGAAAAAAATAAAACATGTTCTATTTCTAAACAAAAAAGTCCGATGGGGCCCACACACGGTTGGAATATCCGATGAAAAAATTCCGTCAGACTTTTTTCATCGGAAATTCCAATCGTGTGTACAAGGCATTAGGAAGGCTACGGTATAGGTGAATTTATTACAATGCAAATAAATATCCATTTCCACGATAGATTTTCGGTGCTAAACTAATATTTTAGCACTAAGGTAGACCCATTGATATATTAACATTGAGGGATTTCACCTCCTACAGACCCCCTTTGTTTGTCAGGTTGGTTCAACCTTTAAAGTAGATATAAATCCCAACTGGGTGGCATTTGGTTTAACTAAGCATTTTATTTTTTATTCTTTGTTGCTTCTCAGTGCTGCAGCCATATCCTATCTACATGCATGTACTTCACAGATGGCTGCATGGCAATAATCAGGATGGATTTCCTGGTGGTGATGGGACTGAACCATGCCAGAAAAACATGTGTTAAAATGATTACTAGTAGTCCCCATCAGAAGCCCCTGTAAAAGGATGACAACACATAAGCACAACTAGAAAACAGGGATAGACTCCACAACAGGAAGTCCCTGAACACGGATCTGCATGGCCGGATCACCAAATATCATTTAATTTAAAGATGAGTAACTAAAGGTCTTGCAAGCTATCAGAACCAGTTTAAATAACAATCTAAATTGTTGATATATTTAATTTTTAGCTGCTGACACTTTGCACAGTAGGTTATGTTTAATTTGTATGTTCATCAGCATGTAGCGCAGCACTTCGATTTAGAAGATTTAATTTAAGCTTTGGTTGTACAAATATTAAAAATTACTTTGAAATTACATTAAAAAATGAAAATGCGATTTAATTTATTTATATTATTCAAAGCAAACTTACCCTTCCATTTATGCCTTTGTGCGTTAGTTTGTTGAGAAATCACTTTGAAAAACGCTCCTTGTATTTCTAGCCATCTTAAAGAAGGGCAGATAATTTAAAGAGGAACTTCAGTCTGAAGCTTCCCTCCAACCACTTTGCATATTATTTTATATATACTGTGATTCTACACTTGCCAAATATGCTGCAGAAATCTCTCTCCACTGAGTCTGGCTGCAATCATTTTAACTGTGAGCAGCTGAAGCTGCTGCCTGTTCACTTCCTGGATTTATACAGACACACCTCTAGCTCTTCAGCTCTGACTGGCCCTCTTATGACTCATCACCCCTCACTTCCTGGAAAACTCTCACCAGAGTGAGAGAGAGAGCTGAGCACAATGTCAAACGCTTAGGCATTTTTCCAGACAAGAAACAGGAAGTGGGCTGTATAAGGTAATTACTGGCAGAAAAATAAAATGTTTTACTATCCAAAGTTAAAACAACAAGAGCATAGAATTTAATAGATGGAAAGATGAAAAATTACTGAAGTTCCGCTTTAAGTAGCATTTACTTACTGGAATCCATCTTTCCTTAGCTCAGGCATGCAGACAGAAGGGTGTGCTTAGCTAAGACAGACCCTACTCTCCTCTTCCAGATGAAAAAAAAAAACAAAAAAAATATGAAGACTCCTGGCATGTATGGCATAATTTTGGCCTAGTCCAGGAACCAGGAAGCAACTGAAGAATTAAAGAAAAAAAAAAGTTTAAAATAAGTAAATATAATATACCTTCCTATCTATTAATGCTAACAGTATAGGGGTTCGATATAAATAATGTTGATTGAAGACGTTAATTTTTGCTTTAAGATGTTAATGTTTATATAGGATTTGGTGATACTCTGTAACAGATCATTCAATCACACGTTGAACATTAGCGTCCAAAGTGACATTACACAAACGCTATGATGAATAATTTACACAAAGTAATTTTTTTGCTGTTTGCCGTTCGTGATAGAAACTGAAGGCCAGTAATAGGACACAGAAAGGATTTGATTGTGCATCATACAAGCTCTGTGTGACACAAATTACCGGCAAGTCATGTTTATAAGGAATTAGTGCCCATAATGTAGCTGCATGTACTTATACATCATTCAAGCCTCATTATTTAATGACAACATTTTAATTAAATGTGGCGGATGATTTATTCTAACCTTTGCATTCAGGATTTCATACAATGAGCGTTTTGCATATGTTTTGCTTATGAATTACCTGAACAACGTCAAAACTGGTCTTTTCCCAACCGCTGGTCATCCTGCACCACTTTGATAATTCATAAGATTTTGATTCAGTAGAAATATAAAAGCACATCCCTTGCATATAAAAACATTTACACTAGCATTGTGCTGAGTTCGTCACTCATACCTCATTGTCAGTCACATA